>VZTU01024205.1:253294-324890 GCA_013400835.1 Zapornia atra | reverse complement strand
TTCTGGGCACATCCATCTGTCTCCTTGGTGTTGGGTGGAAAGAATATTGGTTTTCGTAGAGTTGGATTCACACCTGCTCCAGTTCTCTGGTACGAGAGAGTCTCTTCTGACCCCAGTTTGTACTGGAAAATGCTGTCACTGACAGCTTTGCCTGTTTCCTGCCATAGTCAGGGTCAGAACACTGGCCCCAGCAAACGCATCCCAGCACCCTGAACCCTGTGCTGCTGGGGGCTGGCTGCCCAGGGACCCCATGCCAAGGAGCCCAGGCCATGCAGCACCCACAGTCCATACGCCTGTGAGATGCAGCGCAAGCTGTGGGTTGCAACCTGAACATCTTTCATCTCTGTAAAACCAGGGCAGGGTGTTGGTGCTGGTGCTGGTGCTGGTGCAGATGGCAGCAGCTGTGCATCCTTAGTGTAGTGCCACCATCTGGGCTGTTGCTATGGTTTCAGCACCAATGGATCAGGCTGTAGCAGGCAAAGCAACTGCTTAGAGAAATAAACGGGTGCTGCTTTGGGGAGGGATTATTAAATATTATTTTGTTGTTATTATTGCTGCTTGTTTAATTTTTTTAGCTGCTGGGTGGTTTTGGGGACAGTATGTAACAGCAGCCTGGTGTGCTGTACAGGCAGTGTGTGCCATGCAGCCTCCAGTCCTGCCCCTGACCCGTCACCACTCATGGGGACAGCCCAGGACTGGCTGACAGCGGTTTCAGTGCCAAAATCCCAGCAACAACCCCATGCCTTCTCCAGCAGCTAAGGTGAGTCTGTCTGCAGGTGTTGCCCTGCAGAACAGTGTCTTCAGCCCATTGTACAGATGGGAAAACCAAAGCACAGAGCTGCAAAGGGACTCACTGGGGTCCCCAGGGAGGCAGAGGCAGAAGCAGAAGCCAGCTCTAGGTCTCACAGATCTCAAGTGAGGGCTTTACTCACTTCATTCAGCTGAGCATCTCTGTTGTCTCCTGTCTCAGCCACTGCCTTTGGGTGTCATTCAAAGCTTCAGGTTATTTTGACCTTGGAACGTTTGTCCAAGATTGTGTCCTCTTGCCTCATCCAGGATCTTGGGATGATCTTGGCCAGTGCTTCTAATAGGGAGCCTTTAATCAGGCAGTAAAAGGTGCACCCCTGCTGCAGCCTGTCGCTCTCCCATTGGAAAGGCACCCTCTCACTGCTTATTTACTGCTGTGTGTGCTTATGAAAGAAAAATAAATGCTAAGGGATTCCTCCCCTAATGGACAGACCCTGTGTGCATGCATGTAGTGCAGCATCTTACAAGTCCATCTTGGTAGTTTTTAGGTCTGAGAATGAAAGTTATAATGAGCAAAATATTGATTTCACATAAAAGGGTTTTAATCAAATGCCCTGACACCCCAAGGGGGACAGAACTCTGCTACATCACCAAATTGCACTTCATACACCATCTATTTTTCAAAGGCTGTATAAATGAGCCTGCCCAGTGGATATATGAGAGTTCCCAGATGTCATACATCACGGGGAGAGCTGGAAGCAGAGCCAGGGCTGCCTGGCTTGGGAAGGGAATGGTCTGGCAAACCCCCTGGGGATCTGTGGGGAGGGAAGGCAAGGCTTGCTGTTCCCTTTGGCAGGACTTGAGGCCCACATCAAAGCCCACAGGGAGGTGCTTGCTCAGACCTCTAAAATCCTCATGGCCCTGTTTCTCCTGAAGCAGGGTTTTTTTTCTCTTGTTTTTTCCTTGTTGGGCACTGGCCGAGCATGCACTGTGTGAGGAGCAGGAGGTCTCTGAGGGGACACCACCAGTGTGTGCCCCCCCACACTGACCTGTGCTGTCAACACCAGCAGTGCCCCTTGAGACTGTTTTCTCTCCTAGTGCATTTGGCAGAGACCTCAGGATGCGCTTTGGAAATCCCAGGTACAACCAGCGAAAGCAGGAAAGGAGATCCACAGTGCAGGCTGGAGACAAGAGGGTTGCCTTCAATTGCTGTCATTGTTTTCAGATCCAGCTGGCCTTTGGCATCAGCTCAGGAATAACTTTTTTCTCATGCTCCCTTTCTCTTGTCTGTGTGGGTCTGGTTCCTTGTGTCCCTTTTGAGCTCCCTGTCCAGAAGATACCCAGACATCTCCTTATGCAAGGCATGCATGTCAGGGAGATCCTTCCTGCCTGCTGAGAGCGATTGCCAGCTTGTGGCAGGTTGCTCCCTCACACTTCAGGCAAAGGGTGAACCTTGAATAAGGACTGAGACAACAGAAAGCAGCAAAACCCAACTATTAAAGAGAAAAAGAGGAGAGACTGTGTTAGGTGGACAGTCTAGTGTCTAGCAGACAGTACAACCTTCTGGGCTCACAGAGTCCATGGGGCTCTTTGTGATGAAGAAGCTCTGCTTGGACTTGGGGACAAGGATTTGGAGACCATGAGATAGGAGGCACAAGCTGTCTGCTTCATCAGTTTGCTGCGGGGCACTGGGTTTATCACCGGTCTTCTGGAGGGCCTGAAGGTTCTCTAGTGTCTGTGGAGATAGCTCCTGTGTTTCACCATGCTTTGGATCCGGACTGTCCCCCAGTATCATTCAGTGACTTGGGGGGGAGGTCGTAATTTGGGCATAATTGACTTCTGAGCTGGGATTTAAAAGCCTTGGGGTCCTTCCCCAGATGAACAGTGATGCAGACACTTTTCTGGAGGCCCAGGAAGAGTCAAAAGCCATGACTTGACTTTACTCTCCAGAGCACTGGATCTGTGTAGAAAATAAAGCAGGTTTTGTTAAGAGATGAAGTAAGACTGCAGCAAATGAGGTAGCAAACCCTGGTGCAGTGAGTGGTGAGGTGAAGCATGCCTTTGCGAGACTGGTGGCCACGGCACGTGAGCTCAGCTCCCCCTGCCCTGTGACGCAGCATCTTGACCTCTGCTGTACCTTATGCCAGGCTGGAGTTAGGGCTCCCAGATGAATGGGGTGGCTTTTATGCCGTGGGAGGAGTGTGGCCATAGCCTGTTTTAATGCTGAACCATGAGTTTTCCCTTTGAACTTTCTGTTCTTAGGACCCCTGAGACATCCAGGCACCCCCACACCACGGCACTGCCCTGATCCAAACCTGCTGCTTCCAGCACCTTGCAAGGAGAGCAGTGGAAGCCTCCTCTTCCTTCACCCTGGTTGCTCACACTTCAGTCTTTCTCTGCCATCTCCCCAAAGAATGCCACATGGGCACTCCTGCATGGAAGCTTCATACATGAACTCTCTTTGAACTCTTACCTTCCACTATTCACTAGTTTATTTCTTCATAGCACGACTCTCCTGCCTGCTTTTTCCCTCATCACCAGCACAGGACCACAGCGGTTCCCCAAAATTTTAGGACACAAGGTTTCCTTGCTGTTGCCTGACAAAAGGATTCCTCCCTCTATCTTACCTACTTACCATCTTTTCATACCAGAAACATGCTGTCTTACCTCCTGGCCCCAGCCTGGAGACCCCAGGAGGACCTGCAAAGGCGAGCACTCAGCAGGTACAGCCACAGCTGTCTGGGAGGTGCAGAGATGCAGTGTGTGCCCCAGGGTGTGTGTTCACACACAATGGGTCCAGTAAATTTGGTGGTGTGTGGCTGCAGGACCCAAAGCTTTCCTCACCTCTGCAGTGAAGTCCAAGTGATCACTTTTTCCTTCTAACTGGAAGTGAATTCCCCACAATAAAGCTCCACCAGTGTGACTCCACCTTTTTGGGAGGCGGTGTGCCTCTTGACTGATGTCAACTTCACCTTACACCACTGGAAATCTTCTTGTTAGTCTAGTTCTGGTATTACCCATCTCATCAGCTGTGGCCAGATCTTCTGCCAGTGTGAACTCCTGTCACACTGCTAAAGTCACCAGGAATCACAGAATCATAGAATAGCATGGGCTGGAAGGGACCCCAAGGATCACAGAGCTCTAACACCCCTGCCACAGGCAGGGCCACCAACCTCCAGGTCTGGATCTACACAAGGTTGCCCAGGGCCCCATCCAACCTGGCCTTGAACACTTCCAGGGATGGGGCACCCACCCCCTCTCTGGGCAGCCTGTTCCAGCCCCTCACCACTCTTCCTGTAAAAAACTTCCCCCTAATATCTAATCTAAACCTTCCCTCCTTTAGTTTTAATCCAGTCCCCCTTGTCCTGCCATTGTCTGTCCTTTTAAAAAGTTGAATCCCCTCCTGCTTATAAGCTCCCTTCAGGGACTGGCAGGCTGCAATGAGGTCCCCCCACAGCCTTCTCTTCTCCAGGCTGAACAAGCCCAGCTCCCTCAGCCTCTCTTTGTAGGGCAGCTGTTCCAGCCCTCTGAGCATCCTCGTGGCTCCTCTGACCCCTCTCCAATAGCCCCACATCTTTCTTATATTGGGGCCCCAGCTCTGGACACAGGACTCCAGCTGGGGCCTCCCGAGGGCAGAGCAGAGAGGGAGAATACATCAGTTTGTGTCAGTAAAGCATCTGATCCCCAGGTCTTGCTGCTTGGGTCGCCAGTAGGTTTCTATTTCTTGTATCTTCATTAATATTTTCATAAGTTTATTAGAATTATAGCCATGAGAATTGGGAACTTGGAAGGAGGACATTGTAATAATAGAGTTCTACTAGAAGCAGTGTTTGTTTTTATGGATAAATTATTTCAGTTCTAGAATAAATTACCCAAAGGGAATGAAGTTGGTGCTGCAGCTCGAGTCTCCTGGGGGGTTGCCAGCCCTTGTGGTTTTACCACAGGCCTCATGTCTTAATTTCTTAAATCTTCAGTATCTCTATAAGGCACTTGGGTTTGTTGAAGAAAATCTCTCCCCACAAAGTATGGTCTCCTTGGTTCTTCACCTTCTCCAGGAGAAGTGAAACAGACTTAAGACCCAGCTGATTTCTGGAATAGCTGATGTTAAACAGACTTGAAACATAAGGATAAATTTCAGCATCCAAATCATTGTGACCTTTCCAAATGGTCTGATTTAGACTCAGGTGGTGCCTGAGTTTGTTGTATGATCTGGATGGATCTCTAGTTAAATAGTCATCATCTGGATCCTGGATGTTCCCCCAGTCAAGTCTTAAGCAGGGGCTACTAACTGCTCTCCAACTAGGGGGAGCTGCCTAACTGCAAATGTAGTTCAGACTGATAATCTATCCTCTCTTACCACAAGAAAATAAAACCCTCTGGATGTGGGGTTTGATATCTGCCAACACAGTGGCACTGTGCTCAGGTGCCATCTAACTTGAGAGGAGCTTCCAGGTGATGCTGTTGACCCTGAGGTTCACATTTCACTTGAGGAAAATCAACAGTGAATTGCAGACCCAGATGAAAGCTTTGTCTTCGGGAGCCATTTCAGGCATTCCTGGGACCCAGTCATTCTCAGTGGCTTGTATTATTACTTTATTTCCTCCTCACCCTCCTCTTCTCCCTCACCCTACAGTTGCGAAGTTCTCATTTATTTATGATGCTTTGGCTTAAATCAAATCGCCTTGGCTTTGTAGCAGAGAGACAGAAAACAGTAGCAACAGGGAATCAGTATTCTGGAGGTGCATGGCTTCATTTCTGAGTACTTATTTATCCATACTGGAGGTGGAGAGGGTGTGGGTGTCTGTGCCTCCCTGTCCTGCCAGGAGCATCCTCCCAGCCCAATATCACCCTGCAAACGGTGTGGGTTGCCCGTGGCAGGGTTCTTCCAGGAGTTATCTGAACCGTTGGTTGTTGTTTTGATTAGAGCTGTTTGTCCTTCCCTGTCACACATAATTTCTGTCCTGATGGCTCATTTTTCTTGGCTGTAAGTGGAATTGCAGAAAGCAGATAAGTTGTCTTGCTCTTCCCCGCTGATGAATCATGCTGCCTCCTTCCCCTGTCCCACACTCACCAGGTTCACTGTCGTCTCTGCTTCACAATAAATACTTCCCTGCACCCAGTGCTCTGTAAATCTCACCTGAAGCCTGGCAAGTTTTAAGAGCTCTCTGTCAAGTCACATTGCTGTTGCTGTTAGAGCCAGCTGCCCTCAGTGGGAGCAGCTCAGCCTTCTGCCTGAGTCGGTGGCATTTCTCTGCTCCAGCCCGGGCTGGCTTGCTGCATGGGGCAGGGCTCTGGCACTGCTGGCAGGCAGAGGGGTCTGTGCCCACACCCAGGTCACACAGAATCAGAGGCACGAGAGCCACCCACCCCGAGGGAGAAGGGGACCCTGCGCTCGGCCAGTGATGGTTGGTGCCACCAGGCACTTGAGATGGGGACCCCTGTGGATGTCTAGCAGTGTGGTGGGGGCGGCCATCCCTCTGAAGGCAGAGTGCCCAGTGGGGAAGACCACCACCTTCACACTGCCACGCTCCCCATGACCCACCAGCAAGTCCTCTGTGACAGCCAGAGGCCGTTTGGAGAGCAATAGGTGGCAACCCCAGAAACAAATCAGGAGCGAGTCACAGAAAGCAGCCACGCCACCTCCAAATCAGGGTGTGAGAGTGAGCCAGAGAGGAGCACTGCTCAGTCTGACTGTGGTGACTGTTTGGCTTCCTGCAGGAGTGAACTCTGGATCAGATTAAGAGATATAGCCCCTTTGTGCAAGGATAGTGCAGGTGAACCAGGGGACAACCTGACTTCAGAGACCTTATGGCCATGATCAGGCTCTTGGGAACTGGAAGCCCCAGAGGAGCATCCCTGCTGCCCACGTTCCAGGCATTACAGCCAGGATTTCATAATTTAACTGGAACAACTGAAAACATTGAATTATGTTGAGAGACCTAATCTGTCTGAATTTCTTTTAACTTCTCATAGTTTTTTTTGAAGTATAAGTAGGTTAACAGGTTTAATACTCCTATTCATACCCTCTGGCATGGACCTATTTTCGTTAAGGTTTATGACACTGCAGGGGAGGCTGAGCTACAGAAAAATATGATCCACAAGCCTAAAATCATGGAGACATTTCTTTTTATATCACCATTTATACCTCTCTGAAGCTTTAAAACAAGCCCTGAAAGATCTGTTTGCAGTGGTTACGTTGGTACATGGCTGTGAGCCCAGGAGGGCTTGCTGCCAGCCTGGCCTTTGAAGTGCTGGGAGACCTTTAGCTCAGCTCCCGCTTGCTGTGCTGGTGCTGTCTGCTACCATCGGTAGCTGGGTGTGTTCCTCAGTGGGTTTGCATGTAACATACCTAGGATTTGCTTCAGGAAGAGAGTTAATACCAGGTTAGCCACACTGGTAGAAGATGGAATCAACCAGGTTGAGGATGTAGAGACTGAGGGTGTGGCTGTATCTGCATTGACAGAATGCCATTCGGGACTGTCACATGGTTAATTATGGAGACCCAAATCCTTTTCAGGTGCTAACTTCCTTTCTGACGTCATATTTACTGTTTACTCTGCACCAGGCTATCTGGATTTTGGGTGGCTTTTATTAGAAGTGGTGTGTGACTCCAGCTCTGCTCTGCTTTGTGGGGAGTAAGGTGGTTAGTGTAGGAAATAGCACAGCCCTCTGAGGGGGGAGGATCAGGGGAGTGAAAGAAAGGAGAGAGCTCAGCAGGTTGTTGCCAATGCTGCACTAAATTCTTCCCATATGTCTGTGGAAAATAAGATACCTGCACTTCATTCCTCCTGTGAGGGCTCCAGTGGGACACTGGGCATGCTTTGGGAGTAGTCTTCTGCCTACTCCAAAATATAATTTTTTAGTCAATGAACTACTTGTCTGGAAACAGGCTTCCCTGCTTTGCTCCAGCAGTGCTTTATTCATTGTGTTCATAAAACTGTATTCTCTACCCATCCTGCTTTGTAGAGGAGCAAATGAGAGGTGCCCGTGTCTCTGCACCCCATCAAATGTACATTAGTACTTTCACGTGGGATCACAGCGTCACAGAGCGTTAGGGGTGGGAAGGGACCTCGAAAGATCACCTAGTCCCACCCCCTGCCAGAGCAGGATCACCCAGACTAAATCCCACAGGAACCCATCCAGGCAGGTTTGAATGTCTCCAGAGAAGGAGACTCCACAGCCTCTCTGGGCAGCCTGGCCCAGGGCTCTGTCACCCTCACAGGGACAAAGTTCCTCCTGACATTCCCATGGAGCTTCCTCTGCTCCAGCTGCACCCGCTGCCCCTTGTCCTGTCGCTGCCACCCCTGAGAAGAGCCTGGCTCCTTCCTCCTGACTCACCCTTCACATATTGATAAACATTAATAAGGTCACCCCTCAGTCTCCTCCAGGCTAAAGAGGCCCAGCTCCCTCAGCCCCTCCTCATAAGGAAGGTGTTCCACTCCCTTCCTCATCTTGGTGGCCCTGTGCTGGACTCTTTCAAGGAGTTCTATGTCCTTCTTGAGCTGAGGGACCCAGAACTGGACACAGTATTCCAGGTGCAGTCTCAATGGGATGAGCCAACCATTTTACTGGTCAAGTTACCTTGCTTCAGAATGAATTTTCCCACTTTTCCAGTGGGAGAAAATCCTCAACTCTATTCATGTTTTAAACATCCCTTGTAAATTAAGGCCTTGGTGTTTTCTAAAGCCCTTCACTTCCCTGCCTCATCATTTGTAAGCTTCTAATCCCTTTAATCTTTCTAGTCAGGAAAGTCCAGGCAGCAGGGAGCTTTGTAAAGGTGTGGAAATCTCTCTGAATTCCTGTGTAATGCCCTCCTGCTCCATGCCCCAGGTAGCTCTGCAGTGACACATTGCCCAACTGCTGAAGGCAGATCGAGCATGTGGGATAATGGTCTCCTGAGTTGAAAGCCACTTAAGAAGAAAGGGTTCTCTTTCTGGACCTGCTGTGAGTCCCTTTCCCACCTTCAGGCAGTTTGGCCCACCTCCATCACAGCACGTCCAGGGTGGTCCATCCACATCCTTCACTGTAGAGCACCAAGAGGGCCCAGGGACAGTACTGCTGCTGTGCCCTTGGTAGATGGCAGGTAATGTGTGACAAGCTCAAGGCAGAATCTATGCAGAGGGTCAAGGTGACCAAATCTGGGCTTGCCTGTAATTTTCACATCTGTACCTAGGTAATGTCTGTACCCCATCTCCTCCTCACTCAGCCACACTCTTTCCCAGAGGCTTAAACTGCTGAATTAAGTGGAGCAAATGGTGGAATTTCTGGAGGTGTTTTGTTGCCCAGAAAGACAACTAATTCAAAAGACTAGACCTGCAATGTGCTGAAGGCATAAATTACCTACTTCATGGCTTAGTCATGTAGCTTCTGCAGAAGTCCCCTCAGCCCTCTGGCTTGGCAGAGGTAGGTCATTGTTTTAGCAAAGCTCAGTCCCACATTCTAAGGATATTTTCCTGAGAAATGATCACAGATTTGGCAACCTGATTCCCAGCAGCACTTTTGAGAGCTTGCCAAGCAGGTTGGCTGGGGAGGTCTCCTGCACCAAGCCAGTCCTGAATGTCTGTGCTGTGGCAGCTTGCAGGTGACATGTCAACGACACACGTATGACAAGGAAGCACAGGAGTGACAGTGGGGGGATGAGGAATGGGTGTCTTGATGTGGACAGCTACTGAGCATATGACAAGTTGCCACCTGCCTTTCATACGTCCTTGACCTGGAGACCATCCTGCATGCCCTCATAGCTGAGCAAGAGGGACAATTGTAAGGTCCTGTTATCCTGTAGGAGCTTTGTTGGGAGCTTTGAACTGTCTCTGGCAGTGGCGATGCTGGCAGTGGGTAGGTGCACCATGCTTTCACTATCTCACTTAAGTATAACTCATTCCACATATATCTACTCCTGAGGTTAGTCATGCTGGCTCAAAAGACCCACCTCCCAACTTAATTCCTCTGGTTTTTGAGTAATGTCCCTGTGCTGCAATGTCTCCTTTTCCTCATGGCTTGATGTCCTTCAGCAGCATCATTTTCTCTGACTGCCCATATAATGATTCACCAAAGGGAAGTAAAAGAGGGGTGAAATGGTAGCAACAAGACATTGTTTCCATAACCCTCCTGGGTGTCCAGCCTGCTTCCAGCTTCTGGGTACTGCCTTTCTGTGTAGGAAGAAGCTCAGTTAGGAGTCTGCCATTCATCCATGCTGGCCTCTTGCCACACCTGCTTGACTGTCATCAGAATGGAACATCCTTGTGCTTTGAGACAGGTGTCCTTGAAGATGACCCAGTTGCTCTGGGCTCCTTGGGCCTCCAGAACAGACTGCCATGGGATTCTGCCAAGCAGATCCCTGAAAAAGTGAAATCTGTTCTTGTAAGTCCAGGATCTGCAATTTTTCTTGCTCAGTTTACCTGGGATGTTCAACTTCACAGTTTCACAGTCAATGCACCCAAGACGTCTCTCATCTTCGATGTCTTTGTTCCATTCTTCCCCATTCATGAATCCAACAACACATCTCCCATTTCTGGCAGATGAGTCTCTGCACATCTCTGATCCATGTTCCCAGGCAAGCAGCAGACCCGTGGAGATACCAAGTTGTGTTGGCCAGTGGGCACCTCTTTTCTCTAGAAAGGTGTCTGCAGGGACTGTCGCCCGTGTCTTCCTCCTGATGCCACCGGTTGGTTCAGGCTTTCCTCTTGTCTTGCTTCTCCTTACCTGCCTCCAGGGCACTGCCCCAGATCTGAAATGCAGATATGCAGCTGGAGAAGGCACTGTCTGCTCCTGCTCATGTAGAGCACAAGAGACCCATGTCATTGCTTGCAACCCACTTCTCTCCCAAAGATAGATTTCTCAGAGGAGTGTGTGCACTCCACAGGCTGCCTCCTGATACCACTGCGTGCTCAGCATTTCATCTTCTCCTGCTCTGCAGCTTGAGAAGAGCCAGCAGAAACCACAGCTGGTTCTCTACTGTTTAGTCTAGAGAGAAGAAGACTTAGGGGGGACCTAATTAGTGTTTATAAATATGTTAAGCATGGGATGCAGGGGGAATTGGCCAGCCCCTTTTCAGTGTCTGTGAGGACAGGCCAAGGGGCAATGGCTGCAAGTTGGAGCACAGGAAGTTCCGCACCAACATGGGGAAGAACTTTTCCCCAGTGAGGGTGAGGGAGCCCTGGGACAGGCTGCCCAGGGGGTGTGGAGTCTCCTTCTCTGGAGAGATTCCAGCCCCGTCTGGATGCCAGCCTGTGCAATATGAGCTGGGGAGCTGCTTTGGCAGGGGGTTGGACCCCATGAGCTCTCAAGGTCCCTTCCAGCCCCTACAATTCTGTGATTCTGAATTGATCTGGATGCAGCACTGTAGAGGCCAGAAAGAAATGACGTCAGGCAGGGTTACAGGCAAGGGGAAGAAAACCCCACAACCAACACATTGTCCAAATGTTAATTCACACGTTCATACTGTCTTTTCACTAGTGATCTCAATAGGACAGCGATGCTTAACTGCATCAGGAGCCAGTCTCCCTGTGGGCAGGAAGAAGGGTGATAGTTCATGAGTCAGTAGAGGAGCAAATCAAGGTGTCCATCTCTACGTGTGTTCAAAATAACCCATTTTTGTTCACATTGAATGAGAATTGAACCCTGAACAAAACCCCAGAGCGCTTATTCCTGCTCAGTTTTAGTGACACCAACAGCATCTGATAATAGTGACTGTCAAAAAATGAATGAAAAGGTGGATTTTTCAAAGAGAGTTGACAGTTGGGCCTGAATGTCCTTTCAGTGGGGAAGCTTGCAATGTAACAGCCAAAGGCACGTTCTTCTAGATTTTAGGGGTCTGGATAAAATGTTATAAGCAACATTGGCTTTAGCAAGGCAACCACATCACCTCCTGCTTCTGACAGCGTGGCCAGGTGGTGGGGCTGGGGGAGAACTCCTCTGGCAGTGAGACTGGAGGGAAACAAATGTGGCATGTGCATGAGCAGTCATGTGTGTGATAAGGCACTGAATAAATTTATTAAGTCAAATTATCCCTTAATCTGACCATCTATATAAATCAGGCCCTGGGACTGCCCTGAAATCCATATTGTGCTAACATGTAAACACTAGCAGGTTTTTCAGGAGAGTAGTCAGCCTTGCTTAAAAAAATAAATGGAATTATCAAACCCAGGAATCTCCCAGCATTTGTACCTAGTTTATGATCTGAGTATGTCTGGCTTCACCTTCCAGTTGCTGGATGCTGTTGTGGCTGGGTCCAGCAGGTTGATAAATTCTCTTTTCCTGGCCAGGTCACCAGGTAAATTCTTCTTTGTCCAGCAACAAAGATTTTGTAAAAAATTTTTTCCAACCCTGAAGAGTTCTTTGGACCAAGCTGCCTCCCCACTGTCTGTGTTTTCCTTGGATTCTTCCTACTTCTGCTGGAGCCAAAAGCAAAATTATTGATGCCTCCTCAAACCATTGCCTGGCCAGATCACTCCAGGATGTCATAGGCCATTTGGGGGCAAGTTAGTTTTCTGTAACGAGCTCAAGGACTTCCCAGCATTTCTGCTTCCATAAGAGGGTGCCTCCCCTTGTGTAGCCCTCATGCTCTGCTCCAGCACTGTGCATTTGGCTGCAACCCATGCTCTTTGTTAGTCTCTGCTCCCCCAACTTCATCTCACCTCTAGACAGCAGCAGTGATGGTTTAATGCCTTCTTCTGGGTCACCAGTAGTGACAGATGACAACATGGGTGCAAAAACCAGCCGCAGTGGGGTGCTGGGAGCCCCTCTCTGTGCTGATGGTTGGGGACTTCCCTGTTTAGCTGGGTCTTAAGCCAAGGTGATGTTTTTACTGCTCAGATTTCCTAATGAAAACATGTGCCCCAGGTCAAATATCTTCAAGGAGTCTCAGTTTATTGATGCCATTATTACCTCTATAAACCCAGGTTGGGATCTTATTGTACAATGATCTTGCTTTACTTTGACAAGATGTATATCCCATATATGGGAGTTGATTGGCATTAATGGTCTTAGAGACATTATATATAGGAGCTGTCACTGTCATCATTTGCATTTACAAGTTGCTTTTCATCAAGGTGATTTGCAGCCATGAGCAAATGTTCATTACTTTCTATTGAACCCAAAAAGCAACCCCATTATGCTCGTGTGGACTACAGCACAGGGAGGGTAAAAATTGGAGTGGAAGAAAGAGGATCAGAGAATCACAGAACTGTAGGGGTTGGAAAGGACCTTAAGAGATCATCGAGTCCAACCCCCCTGCCAGAGCAGGATTTCTCCCAGCTTTCCCATGTAAGATGCTCCCATGGGTGAACACCTCCAAAGGGTGAGGTTTTCACCTCCTTACTTAAAGGGTGGTCAGCACCTTGAATGCAGAGCCTTCCCAATTTCAGCTGTCCTCCCGAACTGGCAGCCAGTTGCAGACACAAAGCCTGAATAACTTTGGAGGGAGTGACTGCAGTGTTATTTACTTCTCTTCTCAGGAGTGAGAGGTCAGCTGGCCAGGTAGCAGTGTGGAAAAAGACCTCTGCAAAGCCAGAAAGATAAACATGACTGTTTATGAATTCTTCCCTTTTAAATACTCTGATGTGGTAAAAGATGACTTGATGGCCCTTAAGCTGCAGGTATTGGAAAGCAAGCCATCTTCTTTTCCCATCACATCTCTGGTCCATCCCAAAATCTCCCGTGGGGCATTGGTCTCATAGAGCTGCAGAACAGATCCATGAGTAGAACATTCCCCAGCCAGTAGTTGTCTGTGTGGGAACCAGTTCCCTCAGAGGAACACAGGCTCAGCTGCTGATCCTTGCTGAAGGGTCTCCTGAACCCACCCATCCTCTGCCAGAAACCCAAAGAAGGTTTCTCCAAGCTCCTGCAGATCACCAGCCTCACACCAGCTGATGAAGAGCATTCTTGCCAATGTCATGGGCTCAGCAGCCAGTCTTTCCCTCCCTCCCCCTCTTCCTTAGTTTGGCTTTTAAAAGACTATCATTTAGAATCATAGAATCATAGAATGGTCTGGGTTGGAAGGGACCCCAAGGGTCACAGAGCTCCAACCCCCCTGACACAGGCAGGGCCACCAACCTCAGGCCTGGAGCTACACAAGGTTGCCCAGGGCCCCATCCAACCTGGCCTTGAACACCCCCAGGGATGGGGCATCCACTACTTCTCCGGGCAGCCTGTTCCAGCCCCTCGCCACTCTTCCTGTAAAAAACTTCCCCCTAATATCTAATCTAAACCTTCTCTCCTTTAGCTTTAGTCCATTCCCCCTTGTCCTGCCATTATCTACCCTTTTAAAAAGTTTAATCCCCTCCTGCTTATAAGTTCCCTTCAGGTACTGGCAGGCTGCATTGAGGTCCCCCCACAGCCTTCTCTTCTCCAGGCTGACCCAGCCCAGCTCCCTCAGCCTCTCTTTGTAGGGCAGCTGCTCCAGCCCTCTGATCATCTTCGTGGCTCCTCTGACCCCTCTCCAACAGTCCCACATCTTCCTTGTACTGGGGCCCCAGCTCTGGACACAGGACTCCAGCTGGGGCCTCAGGAGGGCAGAGCAGAGAGGGACAATCCCCTCCCTGTCCCTGCTGCCACCCCTCTGCTGATGGAGCCCATTGGCCTTGTGAGCTGCAAGAGCCACTGCTGGCTCATGTTAAGTTTCTCATCCACCAGAATCCACCATTGAAAGTAAACACTCTTCTCCATATCCCTGCCAAAGCATTTAGGATACATTTGCTGTTCTCCGCTGCAAAGGCAGGGTGGGAGTTGTGTTTTGCAAAATTCACAGTATCACCTGGTGCCAGGAGACAATGCTGGTTACTGGTGGGTTCCCAGTACTGTCATTAAATGAGTGCCAAGCGCTGCCCCGTTGCTGTTACATACGCCACCTTCAGCAAACAAAACAGGTATCACTTAGACCTCATGAAATGAAAGTTGTGTGGATGGACAGGGGTTAGGAAAACACTTAAAACCAGATTTTTCATGATGGCTCTGGTGTTGGTAACTGGCAGTAGCAAACCCCAAACAAAGCCTGCGTGCTGGGGAGAGGTGTTGGCACTTCTATGAAATGTAAATGTGTAACATTATGAAACCTCTCCCTTGCCTTCCTCAGAGGCAGCCTCTCACAAGACACTTTGGTGTATCATGGCTGTGTCATGGCTGTGGGTGTATCAGTGTGTGTGTGTGTTAGTGCACAACCAGCACCCTCACAAAGCCGAAGATGAGGGAGTGGCTGACAGCCCACCACAGGAAACCAGAAACCAGCTTGAATTCCCCATTTAACTTTAGCAGCTTCAGTTCCTGGGCTCTGGGATGTTGGCACAGCAATGGCATGAGCTCCCTCGTTAGTTATCAGGAGGTGCTGGTAGAGCGGAGCAGCACAATTTGCACCCAGCTCGTTCAGCATTTGTGGATGAGCACAGCCTGGAGGAACGAGGCGTGGGTTGGTTGCCCAGGGTTTATCTGTCAGGGTCAACAGCAGGTTCTCAGGGTGGGGGGTTCATCACCCATCAGACTGGAACAAACCCTGGGCACGTGGCAGATGCACCGTGTGCTCTGTGGCAGGAGCAGTGTGGTGCCTGCGTTCCTGGGGGATAAAAGCAATGCAGGCACACTTGTCTGAGCAGGGCAGGGGGAACTCAAGGTTATGAAAATGAAATCATTCTTCTTCTTTTGCTTTACCAATGACTGCTACTGTTAAAATGAATAATTGTGGAGCAGCCGTGTCCAGACAGCATTCTTTCTGCTCACGGCTCTTGGTGATAGTCAAAGATGCCCTATGCAGCAAGGAAAGCAAACAGCAGCTCAAAGTCAGGCTGGCTGGAGCGAGTCTTCCAAGGCCTGTGGATTGGTGATGGTAGGCACAGCCCTGGGCATCCAGTTTTGCTGGTATCAAACCTATCAGGTTTGATAGGGTTAAATAGGATAAAATAGGGATAACAGGATAAATGCCTGCCTGCTGCTGTGCGTGGTCAGGGAGGGCGAATGAAAGAGAATCAAGCTCTATGGGTGAGGATGTCAATCACAGGCCTTGGGGGACCTTGAGGCATTTCTTTGCACCATCACATCAGCCCTCTCTGCTGTGGTAGGGGAAGCAGTTGGGTGTTGGCTCCTGACACCACAGTCTGGTCTGTCCTGACAGCCCCATGACTGAGTCACAACTGCAGCGCTGTGTCCCTGCTCTGGCGTGGCTCCCCCAGGACACTGTAATGGGTGTTGCTAAGGAAAACCTGTGGGAGAAGCTGGTCACAGAGATTTTAGCAGTAGATATTGGTGCCTGGGAAAGCCAGGTTTGCCACTGTGAATGCTCCCTCCGCTGCACCCAACACATCAAAGCCAGACAGTAAACTTCCATGGGCCATTACCCCTCTCACAGAGGAGGTTAAATGTGATGAGGGCCAAACTGCCATTTAATGATCTAATTGATTTTTTAAGCTGTTGTGTTAACAAGAAGAGCTGCGGTGTTTCCCCCGACATCACCCAGGCAGTTGGGTACCATCCGGTGTGTGCCCTTTCCCAGCACTGGGCAAGCACTGGGCGTTGCCGGGAGGCATCAGCTCTGCATGCAGCCCATGCCATGGGGCTGGTCCCCAGGGCAAGAGCCAGTGACCATGGGCTCTCCGTGCTTCACATTCCTCCTTCTTGTGCCATCAGGAGGAGCTTCCCTGGGCAGGGTGCGAGGCAGAGCAAGGTGAGCCGGCACTTCGCTAGAAGCTGATGGATCATTTTGATCTTACCCATCTGATACGCAGCACCCTTTCTTCTATGTCCAGTGACTGTTTTCAACTGTCACTTTGCCAGACTGGGACTTTATTTACCTGTCGTTGGCTGCCCAATGACCCACCCACTCTGTGGCTCCTTTAAAACATGAGTCAGTACAGATGTGGTTGGTACCATGTCGGGCGGCTAGCAGCACTGCTCTAAGCTCTCTTACTTGCACACTTCCTTTACCTGTTTCACTTAGCTTTTCTCCCATGGCCACTTCCAGTGCCACAGCTTTAAAATTCCATTCAATGTTATGCCTGTAAGATGATGCATCGGAGAACCAGACTCCTTTTAGATCAGGGCCTTCCTTCAGAGGAGGTGTCTCCTAACTTGGAGATGTGGTGAGGTCTGGAATACCAATGTGCTGGCTGTAGCTTCTGTAATTTGGGAAATTTGGTGCTGCTTTCCATAATGGGCATGATTTCATTGATACCTTCCAGATAGGCGAACCCTTTATGTGACTGGCCACCCCAGCTTTAGGAGACACCTATGTCCTGTGAGCTTCCCTGGTCAGTGCTGATCGGCTAGTACTATATTCACTAACTCAATTTGCCATCAGCTGCTTAGAGGAACAGTATTTGTCTCCCCTTGGTGCCTTGCCCCCCCATGTCTTCAGGGCAGTGTGGCTGCCCGAGCGCGAGAGCTTTGGTTGGAAGCGCCTGACAAGGCAGCACAGCGCTTGGCACTGACTGCATCCCTTGCTGCAAGCAAGAAAAACGAGCAAGCTGGTCTTTTTATTTAGCTTTTGACTGGGCTACAGAGCTTTTCTGGTGCCAACCCACCACCGGTACTGGTCACGTCCCAGTGGCCCCAGCCCTCACCTCCTGCAGCCCTCAGCAGTGCCTTTGCTTGGGAAGCCAGCAGTTGCTCGGCCTCCCCAGAGGTGGGCTGAAGGCATAATTAAGGTCGATGAAGCTGCGTGCGGCAGCCAGCGATGCCCTGCACGTGTGCAAACTGTTCTTTATTCCTCACTCCCTCTCAGCCTGATGCTGCAGCATGAAACCCGCCAGCTCTGACTAATGGTCCCAGCAGCTGAGCAGGATATTCGAGTTGCGTCTCGTTTACGGATTCAGTGGGTCCCTGGTAATTGGAACATGGCAACTTCTAACACATAACAGATGATGCAGCGTTGGAGGGAATTTGTCATTGCTTCACTCCCCTACGGCAAGAAGGGCTCATAAGTCACAGCTGACAAATCTTTTAATGACTTTTAAACTTCATTTACAGCAAAGAATGACCATAATCAACAAACAATGATGGGTTACTAATCTTTCTGTATTATTAAAGCAGGGGTCTGTGTCTTTAGGCCTGTCTATGGGAGCGTAACGCTGCTGAGGGAAGGGTGATGCTGTCCCAGAGGAGGGCTTTCATCATGTGTAGGGTCGAAAGCAACATCACAGGGGGGTCCCGAGAGCCCACGCACTCCTGAACCATTGCACACAACCACAGCGTGCAAGACTGGCTCGTCAGTGCCAATGGAGAAGGAGAGCAGGGGATGACAAACTTTCACCTCTGGCTTTCACCCACAGCCCGCTGACGTCAGTGGGAAAATCACTGGAGCATCAGTCACCTCTGGGGTTCAGGGGAACGGATGTTGAGGGTAGTGCAGCACACAGGGGCGGGTGTACCCAGTGTAAAACCCAGCTTGCTTCTAGTCCCTGCATCCACCTGGAGCTGAGACTCAAAGGCCAGTGGATGGGGAGAGGGATTTATTATTTTTCAGGAGGAAAGGGAGTGGCTACCAACAGTCTTGCCATAGAGATTATCGTGAGCAACTCAGCTGCTTTTCAGTTCTCCCTCTCCCATCACTGCAGGCTGCAGAAGACCCATCCCTCCCACCTGAGACACTTTCCTTGTGGTGAGGGTGCCTCTCAAGCTCTGTGGAGCCGCAGAGGTGGCATTTAGACAACCAAATCTCAGCAAATTCCGCTGCAAGTGAAGTAGGAGCCCACATCCCAGTGACTTTACAGAAATATGCATCTTAATCATTTATGTCATTCTGCACATTTTAAGTGTCTGAAATAATTTTGAAAGGCAATCAGCTAATAATTAACTCAGAGAAGAAAGAATCCTGTCAAAAATCTCAGCAGTTAAAGAATTGAGGGTTAGTGTGCCAGGCACCAGCAGCTTCTCTTGCTCTGCTCTCCCCAAGGTTCCTCATCCCATGTCCTGCTCCCCCCATCACCAGCACTATCTCTGCAGAGTGAACACCTGGCTTTGCTGAGATCCATGGCATGAAGTCCCATATTGGGACTTCTGCAGCAGCTCTTTGGGAGATGGGTGGCCCTGGCAGGTGCATAAATTGGGGTCCCTCCTGGAGCTCAGATTTTCCCTCAGTGTTCCCTTTGGTAAGGGGTCCTTCCCACACGAACCTGCATCGTGCCACATGTAGGGTGGGACATGGCCCAAGGTTGGAGTTTGGCAATGCTCCTGAAACCACCCATTAGACATGGCCAGAAAGGTTTGGGATGAGGAGCTGAGTACCAGTCTATGGAGCAGGGCAGGAGGCTCTTCTGTGGCACGACTGGGAATCATGCTCTTCCACCACTCCGCTTCCTCTCTGCTGCGTGCAGGGAGATGCAAAGAGCAGCAGCCAAGAAGCCAGTTCATTAACTGCTAAGAAAGTTCCCAGAAAGTTGACTTGCTTGTCATAAATAAATCATTTGCTGTTAAAACAACATTTGGGCTGGGGTGGGGGGGGACAGGGGTGTTCATTAAGGAACATCAAGTCAATAGGTGGCTGATGAGAACCTGTCTCCTCTGCGTACAAGTGGGAGAGTGGGGGATGGAAACATTGTGTTTTCCTATTAGGCTGTGAATGATAAAGAATTAAAGAATAATTCTCAAGAAATTAGTCATGGCCAGCCATTAATGAGCATCTCAGTAACGCACTGAGCTGGCTTCAGATGCCTGTAGAAGAGGACTTTAATTAGATTAATACATGTAGCATTGTCCATAGCCCAGTAGGTAATCATCAGGTTTTGCACCAGTGGGATTATGGATGACATTCAATTTAATTGCTGTTTCATTTTCATTTTCTTTCCTTTTCTTTCTCTCTCTTTTTTTTTTTTTTAAAGACTCTTTCCTCCAAAGGATTTTGTGTCTTTTCTCAAACATAACCTAAATGTTATCCATGGAATTCTGCATCTTAAAGTGCTGCCAGGCTGGGCTTATCTGATGCAGTTGACCTTTAAAATTTATTTTGCTACTGTCAAAAAGAATGTTAGTCTATTCACAAGAGATTGCCAAGGTGATTAGGAGCAGAGACTCCTGAAAAGTCTACTTGTTGCGTACTCTGCTACCAAAGGATGATCCTAGCTTATTTTTTGGTGGGAGAAAAATGCCTAATTTAAAAAATATTTTAATAGAAAAGCAGAGTCCAGGAAAGTTGAATGCAAACGAGGAGTCCACATTCATGTAGACAGTCAAAGAACTGCTGAGGAGCTCCTTCTTGTAGGTGACACCTGGGGAGATGATCCATGTAGGCTCCAGAAGATGCCCTAATTCTTGTTCTAGCACAGGACTGGTGGTGGGATTTCTTTTCTGTCCCTGTGTGCTCTCAGGACTCTTTTCATGTTTTAGATGCAAAGTTGTTAGCATGGGAGTGGAAACCCAAATTTAACTCATCAAGGTTGACACCTGCCTGAAAAACCCCAATCGGACATCACTCAGCAATGAACCATGGGCCTGAGGGTCAGGGGCCCTTTGGATGCTCCTTGCTGTCACTCATGCTGCTGGTGGGACAGCTTGTGTCTATCTTGGCACAAGGAGAGAGCTCCAGCATGGCCACACGTGTGTGTGATGAGCTGTGCGGCGTTTGGAGTGAACCCTGGATTTGTGGAGATGGGCAGGGTGAGCAGCAGTGCTGCCACGAGGCTGCTTGGATGGATCTGGGTTCCCAGCCATCAGTCATCCCTTCAGCACACTTGTTAGGAAAGATTTAAATCTCTAATTAATAGATTTTAAAGCTTCCTGTAAGGTATGAATAATATCCAGGGCAGATGGTTACGAGTCACAGTGATAAAGTGTATGCTGCCCTGATAGACTTCATAGCCACTGGGCCTTTAACAACTGGTAAAACACTTACTAAACCAGCTATTGATTGATTATTGCTCTTTAATGAAGGATTTACCAGTTGTACTGAAATCCAAATCAGAGGCAGGTTTTCAAAGGATTGGCAGGATTTCTCCAGTTCAAAATGACTTGTTTTAATTAAAAACTAAAAAAGGGGGCTATTTGCATAGCAAGAGGAACAGTTGAAAGGAGATTATGAGGGAGCTAATTCTGCTCACGCTGCTGTGCGCTCAGCATCACTCATCTGAGCTGCAGCACCCTGCATCAAACAGGAGCGAACCCCAAAGCTGTGGAGATAGGACTCCAAACCAGGGGGAAACTAATGCTGCCTCACACACCATCATCCGGTGCAGCCCGGGGTGGGGGGCTGCAGATACCCCACATTTGCAGGTTTCATCCTTGGTGACATAAAGGGATGTGACAGGGTGCTGACGTGAAGTCAGCTTGGATCCAGGGGACAGAGTCAGCCCCTCCTGCGGAACGCAGCACCCGGCCTCTGCCGGCGCCTCACGCTGTCAGCCGGGATTAGCTGCTCACGGCCTGCAGCAGATGTGCTTTAAGGAGCCGGGCTTGGCCCATGTTTTCCTCCTTCCCTCCCGCTCCGTAGCTTTGCTTTCGCCTCTGCCCAGTCCAAGTGTGCAGGATGGGTGCAGCCTCCACTTAAACAGGGGTGCAGGAGACATGGGGTGGGCAGCACCCCATAGCCTGAGGCCTGAGTGGTGGGTGGGGAGCAGGCGGTGGGGTCGGGTCATGAATCTGGAGGGGTGCGGACGCGTCACCACGGGCAGTCCCCATCCAGGGCTGTTGCAGGGGAGCTGTCCCCTGACATGTCAGGGCATAACAGTGTTTCATTCTATCAAGGAACATGCAATGTTTAGGCTGGAAACTGGGCTGAAACTGGTCTGGCCCAGAGCCTGCATGCTCAGGTGGAGGGAACCATGTTCTCTGGGAGAAGGTGGAGTCCCAGTAAAAAAGTTGGGGGGGAGGAGGGGAGTACAAGGGAAAGCGCTGTACAGGGCAGCATCAGTGCCTTCTCCATCTCTCTGGGTGTGAAGAGTGGATGGGACTGGGTGATAGTTGAGGGTCCCAGGCTGGGGCTTGGCACTGGGATGGGAAGAGAGTGACACCAAGCCTGAGCCTGGATGGGTCTGGGCTGACCCATGGGCTGAGTCTGCAAGGTGTGGGGAAGAAACATTTGCTTCACAACAAGCTAGTCTGGCTCCTGCTGAGCCGCTCGCCAGTTTTCCTGCCCTTCCAGCTCACACAGCACAGCAGAAATTTCCCCAAAAGACAACCCTGGTCCTGCAGAACCAGTCTAATAATTGTGACATCTTTGTCTATCCCCCTTTTTTAATAACTTTTTGGTCCCCTAACAGTAGCATTGGGGAGAATCGAAGCTGTTCTCCACAGGAAACCCAAGGACTGGTTTCCTTCCAGCTTATTCTATTTATTGAACCGCCCTACAGCGAGCAGGGTCTTTCCACTCTCTGGGAGGAGGGCTGAGCCCCGCTGGGTTTCTGTGCAGGACTTTTTGGGGACTCAGAAGTTATTAAAAAGATTGTGGGGTTTGTGTTGGTTATTAAACTAATGCTTTGCAGCTTGGCTCTGGTGTTTGGGGACTCAGCAGCAAATTACTTGCAGCTCTTGGGGGAGGAATGATTGGCATCGGGGGTAGTAGGGGCTTCGCTTCTAAATGCGTGTGTGTTTCTGTGCTGTCAGTGGTGCTGTGGCAGTGCAGTCAGTGGGTCCCTCTGTCTTGTAGCTGGCCATATTTCTTTTAAAAACTGCTTTTTTTTTTGGCTAAACGAAGGACTGTTTTAGTCAGAAGCCCTCAGAGCCAAGCATCCAGGTTAATCACTGCCTGAAGCGAGATGCTCACTGTGTGACAGCCATGCCAATTTGTTTGTGCTAGGACATGTTAACTGCCCTGTTTGTCACTAAAAATCACCTTTCTTGCAAGAAAGTGGCAAGAAAGATGGGTGGATATTAAAGGTTTGGGGTGACAGCAGGGAGGGGCAACCTCCAAAAGGCTGTGAGGTGGTGCAGAATTGGGTTTTGTCCTGTGCAGGAGGGTATGAGATGGGTCAAGAAGATCTGAACATGGCTGCATCGTTCAGGCTTCCTCCAGTGTGTGAGCAGGAAGCACCAGCTCTGCTGTCAGAGCTGGGGGCAACACCCAGCTCCCACCACGTAGAGCAGGATCGCATCTGCTGGCAAGACACAGACTTGCTGGTGCTTTTTTTGGCACCCCAAATGCCAGATTTTCCCCAAACTTGGCAGGGAGCAGATTTAACCCTTCACCCCATGCTGGAGGTCCCCACAGGACATCTTAATTTGTCATCTGGCTTCCACCGAGTTGGGAAAACTTCTTACTGGGTGGAGATGGGGACAGGACGAAAAACCTGCATCTCTTTTTCTGTGAACAAGGACAGTGAGAGAGTCACAGCCTGGCTGGGTGCTGCTGCCACGCTGCAATAGGGAGTGGTGGGGCTCAGTGGTTTTTCTCTGCCGCCTCCTCCTGTGAGAGCTCGGCACCACGACTGAGCCCCCGGGGTTTCTGGACACCTGGCTCTCGATTAACCAGCTAATCTGTGAAGTAAGGCACTTAAAGCAGGGAGCAAAACCAGCTTATCAAGTAAAGCAGCTCTGGCCTCGGGCTGTCACCGGATTGAGTATCAGTATCTGTAAAGGAGCCCTGGCTTTAGCGGCAGCGGGCACTGGGGCGTTGTTTCCAGCCCTGCCGGCCTGGGAGGGGAAGCGCTGGTGGGAAGAGGACTTTTTGTGGGGGGCATGTCCATGCACCTCCAGATGGCACGGTGCTGGGACTGTGGGCACAGGCAGGCACGCACAGCCTCTTCTCACACCTAGGAGCTTTGTGAAGCCTCAAGCTGTCCTCATGACCAGGGAGGGAGGGAAGGAAGGGAGAGAGGAAGGAAGGGAGGAAGGGAGAGAGGAAGGAAGGAAGGGAGAGAGGAAGGAAGGAAGGAAGGAAGGGAGAGAGGAAGGAAGAAAGGAAGGGAGAGAGGAAGGAAGGGAGGAAGGAAGGGAGGGAGGAAGGAAGGGAGAGAGGAAGGAAGGGAGGGAGGAAGGGAGGAAGGGAGGGCGAGAGGAAGGAAGAAAGGAAGGAAGGATGGATTTGGGAGCAGGAGATGTTGTTACTGTGTTCCTATAAGCTTTGATGAGGTCGGTGGCACACACCCCTCCACCTCACCTGTCTGTGCCTCAGTTTCCCTTGCAGAAAACATGGATAATCACACCAATCTGTCGGTGTTCCCTGCAGCCCTACAGATGAAGCACCCCTTTATATGTTCATTTGTCCATGCCCTCATGTCATTTCTAGTTGCATTTTGTCTTGTTCTCTGTTCCAACTCAAGCCTATCTTGCTGCCACATGGGGTTGGGGGATGAAAGGTAAAATAATAGGTGTGAAAATGCCTCTGCTGAAGACAGCAGTAGTTATTAGAATATTAATGTATAGCCAGTAATTTATGTCTGCTGTGTATATTTTTCTAACCAGGCCTGTCAGGGAGTTGCTCTGCTCTGGCTCATATCAAGGAAATGGTGGCTTGAGAAGACCCTGTGCTTCGTGGTGCTGCAGTGGCAGGGGCTGTGTTGCCTCAGGGGACACTGAGCTGATGTGGCTGAGGCTGTGCTGGACTCAGTCTGGGCACAGTGCAAAGTGCTCTGCTGGAGTTCAGCTAGGTGGAGCACGAAATACTCATATTCAGTGATTAAAATGTCCTTTCCAGTCATTGCAGTGCAGGGCCAATGAATGATGCAAAATGAGTATTGTGTGCAAGAAGAAACCCTAAATGAAGGGGACATGGAAGGCCAGGGAGGCTCTTCTCTCCAGGGGATGCTGGGCTTGCGTGGGGACAGCAGAAGAGCACGTTGCACAGGGGTTTTTAACACCCAGTGCTGACTGTTTTATAAGCTACTGGGACCCACACAGGCTGCTTGTTAAATGGAGGACGTCACTGATGGTGCCTGAAAAGAGTGATGCTGTGCTGGAAGCCCAGAGTTCCAGCTCCCCAGCCTTGGACAACGCTCTGCCAAAGCCCTGCTCCTGCTGGGGCAGGGACTGCAGTCAGTGGGCAGATGATACTGGGAAAGTATCCCTTCCCTTCCCTTCCCTTCCCTTCCCTTCCCTTCNGGTACCACAATTATTCTTGTGACATAGCTTTTCCCTTCCCTTCCCTTCCCTTCCCTTCCCATCATTCCATATGTGGAAGTGTCAGGCCCTCATTGGCTTCTTCCCAAGCCTTCCCCAGGGACGTGGCCATCACTGTGCCTGACCTTAAGTTTACCATCTGTTGGCCCTGTCCCATCTCTTGTCAGCCAGCACCAGCACATCTCCTGCACAGACCTGCAGAGTCCCTGGTGTGCAGAGCTGCTGGTGCTTGCACCAGGGAGCCAAGGGCAAGGCTCTGCTGAAGGAGGTATGAGCTGAGCTCCCTACTCCATCGCTGGTCCTTGCAGTGGGTGGTGAAAGTGAGTTCTGCCACCTCCAGCTCCCACAGCTGTAGCTTTATCAGCCTGGGAGGGCCAAGCACCCTGGGTGGGGAGGAGAGGAGACAGGGCAGGGCACAAGCACACTCTGCTGCAGGGACTGTGGAGGAAGGTCACAGGAGCCGAACAAGGAGGGTGCAAGGTGGGTTTGGGGGAGCAGGGACCAGGGAGAGGTGCAGGTTCCCCTCCACATCTCCACCTCCATGGTGACCTTGGGAGGCGCCTTAGGAGAAGGATGTCCTTCTCCAATTGACGATCCATCTGGTGCCCTAGTGCCCACCTAGGAAACACCTCATCTTTATCCAGCATTTCTGTTTGCAAAGCACACCCACAGAGTGGAGGACCCGTTGACAGCAACAGAGCTGTCTCAGTTTGCACCCACTGAGAGGAGTCAGCCCACTAGATTTGGGGGAAAACACATGTTTTATGCCACCACACACCCCCATCCTACCTAAATCCTCCAGCCAGCCCTTTCTATTCCCATGCACAGAGGCAGCTTAACCCACATCCCTCCTACAGAGACTTAAGGAGCTCAGTGCCTGATGTAATTTGTGTTTGCAGCTGCAACCAGCTGGTCAGAGGTTCGGAGGATGAAGAAAGGACACTTCTGGGCTCGTTAGATGTTGGGAGGGTTTGGGCAAACAGTGGCCTGGTGATTCCCTCAGCTGGGGCTCGGGGTAGCAGCAGTAAAACTCTTCAGAGATGGAGTGGGAAAACAAAGACAGGGGTATATTTCATTTCTGTGCTGTATTTATGTAGAGGAAGAGAGCATTCCTCCTGCCTGTGGCCAGGCCAGACCTGGAATTGGTATGGCCAAATCTGACAAACCTGCTTGCTCTTTGTGGTGGAGTGTGTGGGTGAGATGATGAGTGATGTCAGCTTTGATTTTAGGAAGGCTTTTGACGTGATTTCCTGTGGCATCCTGGCATCTAAATTGGGCAATCTAGATGTTTGGCCTCCAAGAGTGGTGCAGGCTGGGGCTCAAAAGGCTCATGCTCTGCCTGAAGGCCAGTTGATAGAGGAGATCCTCTGAGGGTCTGGGATGGGGAAATGAGGGCCCTAGGTAGCAAAATGGGTTGGAGACTCGCATCAACTCTGGCAGATAAGCAAGGGTGGAAAAGTGGAAGTGCATCATCTAGAGGGGAAGCAGCATGGAGGATCCAGGGATGTCCATGTAATGAGATCTAGTGTGAACAAGAGAGGTGCCAGGGCAGATTTGCTCTGAAATAAAAATTATGGGCACCAGGAACTAGAACCTCCAGGAGTCACTGAATGTAAAGCTACATGCTGAAGTCTCTGTCCTGCACCACTGCTGGAGGCACAGGGCAGGGGAAGCCGTGGGTTCACAAGGGGTTGGATGTGTCCTTAGGTAGCAAGACCATCCAGGACTACCTGGATACAGGTGCCCTACTTGTGTGCAGGCTCTCTGAAGATTCCACACAGCCTCAGCTGGTCCTGGAGGGTTTAGGAGGGAGTTTTCCTGGGGACTGGTCATCCTGGAGCAGCCTCCAGCCAGGCATTCTGCAGATACTCGTGGTTTCTGAGGACTGAGTCTGTGAGGCTCAAGCTGGGTTACCAGAGTGACTCCATGGGCTGGAAACAGCCTTGGCTCTTCCTCTCTCCACTTCTGCACCAAGAATGGGGACAGTTTCCTCAGTGAACATCTTCCAGACTGCACTGCAAAAATATATTAAAATGGATAGTGGTAAAGACATGTTAAATATGGTATGGAACTTTGAGCAACCTGAAGAGCACCCCTGGCCAAAGGTGCAAGGATTTAACTCACTTGGGTGTCTTTGAAAGTCCTGTCTTTTGGTTATTTTTCCCCAGTGTTTCTAGGAACACCATGTCTGCCAGGAATTGTTTTAAAAATAATAAAAGTCTCTTGCTCTTTTAATCCAGAGGGTGAGAGAGAAAATACAACAAGCCAGACTCAGACAAAGTCCAACTTTTTTTTTTTATTGGATTTATCAGGGAGATTGTTTCCAGCCTGTATGGTAGGTTAATAGAGTCACAGGGGTTAGAGCCAGATGAAATTCATTGTGCCATTGCATCCTCCCCTCTACACAGAGCATCAGCCTTGCCAGGTATCTCCAATGCTCTATATGGTCTGGCTTTAGCTGATGAAAGAAATGGAGTGTCCAGTCCTTTGTGCTCTGAAACTTAAGGCATCAGAGGTCTGGGCATCACAGCTTGTCAGTTCAGGGCTCATTGCCTGGGATCAGTGGTAAAACACCCTGTGTGTCCCCAGATCAGGCTGCAGGCACCATCTGTATGTGGGGCTGGACATGGCTCTGTTGTCTCTTCACCTCCATGCAGGACTGATGCTTCGAGCCCTGGCGATAGAGAGGTGGGCCTGAGCACAGTGATGAGGCTGTGTGGGTAGGAGTGCCCTCAGGCAAAATGGGACTAAGGGGAAGAAGCAGCCCCACCCCGGGGGTTCTGAGGGGCCAGTAGCTGAGCAGCCTCCTTCAGAAGAATATCTGTCACCCAAGAAGCCAAAATGGGGCTCATGTGGCAAAGGGGTGAGATAAGTACTATGAAGATATCCCTCTAAGAGGCTTGGGGGGAGGTAGGAGCACTCAGAGGTTACGTGTCCTGTGTGGATGCTCTGTTCGGGAGAAGACAGGGAAGAAGGAGCACTTGGGTTCTTTGAAAATCTTGAGTGCAACTCCAAAGAGCACATCAGGAAATGCTGCAGCTTTTTTCCAGGCCTCTGCCTGTCGAGGGAGGGGTGGAGGAATGATGAACACTGCCTTAGGGCTCGGTGAAGCCAGAGCATCGTACCCTCAGGCAGTCTGGGCTGTGGGCACGCAGGGCCTGCCCGGCCTTGGGGATCAAGATGACCAGGTCCACAGGAGCTGCACCCAGGCAGCTGCCACCATGTCCTCTTGGGCCAGGCTGCTCAGACAAACCCAGGCTTTGAGCCTAGAGAGCCAGAGCCAGGCGGTGCTTAGCTCTGCCCAGTGCCAAGCAGATGCTGGGGATGCCATGGACCTGTGGTAGCAGTGCATCCCCCTGTGCCAGGCAGGGCTGGTGGCCACCACAGTGGCATCACCCCACGTGCTGGGAGTACCTGTGGGTGCTGCTGGAAGGTCCTGGGGGAGAGCAGTGCCTCATAAACCACCGTCCACAGCTCTGAGCTGACTCTTGCCAGTGAAGCCACGTGCTGTGTATGTAGCGAAATAGTGATACCAGAGCATCCCCTCTGTTTCTGGAAGAGGAAAATCAAACTGGTATCTCTGGACAGCTGTAGCTTTTGCTGCAGAAATGTGAGCGGGCAGCCTGAGAGGCAGCCAGAGTAGCTTTAATTCCACACAATTTCCAGCCCCATCCCTTGGTCCTCTTATTCCTCAGAGGTGGAGCCAGATCTCGGGGCTGCACATGAAATACCCCAGAGAGGAAACTTGGAGGATCACTCCTTGCAGCTCCGGGAAGCTTGTTGGAGTGGCTTCCAGCTGCTGTGGCTGATGCCTTAGTGATTCCCAAGCTAACAGTGACACCTCCTGTTAGCACATGATTCAACTCAAAGCCCGGTGTGGAAATATACAGACAGGAGCACATGGGCTGGGCTGCTTCGCCACTTCCACAGCTTCATTTGCATGCAGAAGAGCCTCACCTTCTCTTCCAGGTGCTGATCTGTGGGGATGTGCCTGTCCCTGTGCATGGTGAGAGCTGGCTTGTGCTGAGAGGTGCTCAGCAGGGGCCAGCCCGGAAAGGTGAGCATGAGCAAAGGTGCTGGATGCCAGCTGCTCTGAAAAAAGCATCCCCTTGGATTATGATGAAGTATAGAGAGCTGAGAGCTTTTGTGTAACAGCATTAAAGCTTTTACTCAGAGGTAAAATGTATTTAAATCTTCTTTTGTCCCCTGAAAGCAGCCAGCTCACATGCAGGGTGTCAGGCTGGTAATGGGTTTCCAGCTAGTTTTACACTGTCTGGGACAGTCACCTCCCCAGCACATGGGATCTCTGGAGGTGGGATTCCCCCTGCTGTGACTAGTTGAAGTTGGAGAGTTGGTTCCCTCTCTCCAGACTTGCTGGGAGACTTATCCCCCAGCCCTCTTTGTAAGACTGGCAGTTCCCTCACACACACACCTTCCTTGACTCCCCATTCGTTCCTTCAGGTGTCCAAGATGTCATTGAAGGTGCAGACGAGCAACATCACCAACAAGAATGACCCCAAGTCCGTCAACTCCAGAGTCTTCATCGGCAACCTCAACACAGCCGTGGTCAAGAAGTCGGATGTGGAGACCATCTTCTCCAAGTACGGGCGAGTGGTGGGCTGCTCGGTGCACAAGGGCTACGCCTTCGTGCAGTACTCCAATGAGAGGCATGCGCGCGCCGCCGTGCTGGGCGAGAACGGCCGCGTGCTCGCAGGCCAGACCCTGGGTAAGTTGTTTCTTCACTCCTGATGGGTGTCTGGGTGCCACACAGGTAGATCGCTCCCTGGGGAATTGGTCAAAGAACAGCCCGTCCAAGGTCGAGCTGGGATGTTGATCTGCAGGATTAGGGTTGGGTTCAATACGCGGGTCAGGAACAAGCCAGTGATGAATGATCAGGTCCATAGTGACAAGGCAGGTCTGTGGCCATGCTGGGAAGTCAGCTGGGCTCAGCAGGGTCCACAGCCCAGCACAGCCGTGGCAGAACTGGAGACCAGCAGTCCTGCAGCACAGCTCAGGTAGGGGCTGAAGACTCCCAGGTCTCACGTGGCTGGGGATCAGGAGGGAGGTCCTCAGGCATATTAGCACACTCAGGGTTGTAACAGTGTGGCCCAAAAACTCATGTCATGGGCTGTGATTGTAGAAACTAAACCCCAGTTCTGAATCATTCCACATCCTTGTCCCGCTCTGATGGGGAAGAACAAGGGTGGGAAAAGCTATTGCCCAGTTCCCTCTCTGGAGCAGGTCCTACCCTTTGCCTGCCAAGAGAGGTGACAGTCTAACTCATACTAGCTCAGACTAACTTTAGCTAGCTGATGCTAAATGAGACAACTTCCCCTCTAGATACAGGAAAGTCTCTCATCTGCACTGCTGTGTGATAAGAAATAACAAAAAAAAACCCCCAGCTGCTCCCAGCTGCATCCTTATTTTGCAGATTGCTCTGAAGTGCCACATGCTGAGAAGCTCTTGTCACCAGATCCAAACTGAGAATTGGAACTGGAGACGGTATTTTTAATGAAAAATTGTTATTTCCAAGCCTGCTGCAGGCGGTGGTCACTGGGCACCCAGGAAAGTGATTTGCAGCCCATTCACACCCTGTTTCTGGCCCAGCAGCCTGAAATAAGAAGTGGTGTGCTAGATCTGATCTTTAAGACAGTGTGCTGTTCCCAACTGCGATTTATTAAAATACCAGAAACTTCTTTTCACTTCTGTTATGGTCCATAGAGCAGAGCTGCAGACCGAGGTGAAGCACAGTGTGCCAGGGATGCTGCCACCCAAGCACTGCCCACGTGCACATAGACCATAGGTAGGATGAAAAGACATGGACTGCTCTGCCAGGCATGTCCTGGCAACCTCTGTGCTTTCTCCAGAGGCTCCCAGGCACCCCAGTTATTGCACTGGGAGCTGGATCCGCACCATAACACCATGGCTAGACACAGCGCAGCACCTGTAGTGCAGGCAAAGGTGCCTGGGTATGAGCAGGAGGGAGAGGCACTGCCATGGGGTGGGCACATGGATTCAGCGATACAGAGGAAGGAGCAAGAATGGGAATGAGATGCAGAAGCTGTCCAGGCTGATGTGCATGCTGAGCTCTTGTCTCTCCACATTCACAGTCAAGGGAATCCTGAGGGATCTGACTGTCCATCACTGCTGTAGGTTGAAAGTATGAATGTCCTGGTGTGTCTGCATGCACTGATGAAGGTTCTGCAGTGCTGTTTCTAGCAGTGCATCCAGCAAGTGGAGCTAATTGTTGTAATTATCCACCACTGGGCTTTTATTGCATCTCCCTTGAAGGGTGTTAATCAGCATGGTGCTGTCATTAGCTCTCCATTTCCCAAGAAGAGTGACTGCCAGCCAGCAGGATGTGCCCTGACAGCAAAAAGGGTTCACAGCAAGGGAACTCGTGCTGAGCAGGGATGTGTTCTGGGATGCACTGAGGAAGCATTCATGCCTCTCATCCTTTACAGCAAAGAGCATTGCCAGAAGCCTTGCATGGCTCAGCAGGCTCAGAGAGGCACACATGATGTTTACAGCAGCATCATGTCCACCCACCTGTCCTACGACCGCACGCGTCCTTGCTTGCATTCAGGCCCAACAGACTTCTGCACCCCCCTTTGCAGCTGCCTATGGGAGGATGGAGGGTGAGAGGCAGTGAAGAAACACGTTCCAGTCTGAACCTGCCTCCAGAGAACATTCTGTATCATGGATAAGCAGCACCATAACACCACACTCATTACACAAGCTTCCAAACAAGCCAAGCTCCAGCTCTAGTAGGAACGATGTCTCTTGCTAGACCCTAAAAGGCAGCCTGAGGAATGGCACAGCAAGACATTTCAGTGGTGGGAGCATGTCCATGCTCCTCTGGAGCCATGTCCCAGGTGTGCTGCTGCCTGTACTCCTCCTGCTCAGGGTCTTTCAGTAGTGTTGCAGCTTTCTTGAGCTCCTGAAGATGATGTTCTTGGTTAATAATGAAGTGAACAGGTAGCTCAATTTGGATCACTTTGCAAGATCTTTATTTTGGTGGTGAGCAGACAAACCTGTCCACATTTCTCCATAAAGTCCCTTCATGCAGCATGAAAAGCCCTTAATTTGTAAGCTTAGACCTGATGAGTTTCAGGGCATATCTTGCAGGTCCTGGAGAGGTGAGAACTTAAATGCCCCAGTTCACAGCCACAGACCCACGAACCCTGAGCCCTGGATGGAGATCCTTCAAGCCTACCTGTGTAACTCGTGCCACCACCTCAGCACACAGGCCTGTCCCAGTCCTGTGGGGCAGCCCATGTCCAGCCCTGTGCAACCAGTGCATGCTTTTGGTCTACGTAAGGAAATCCTGTCTTGTTTGGCTTAGATCTGGCATACCCAGAAGTCTGAACCCTGCATAGACAGAAAGGACCAGAGGAACAGAAAAAGTTTAGGGCTGATTGTAGAAGCCAGCAGGGAAATTCGCTCACTCCTGGGCCAAGAAACGAAGAGGAGGTGAAGCCTCGTGCTCCCAGTAGCTCACCTCCTGCAGTTCTGGAACCATGCTCAGCATTAGATTGCCAGGTTCTCAGCAGCCTCCATGAAATTGGCTGTATCGTTTTATTCTCACATCAAAAGCACATTTGGCACCGAGGCCAAGGACAGAAATTTCCTCAGTGGGTCAGAAGAGCTCATTCTCACCTGCCCTGGTAGACAATGCTCCTCTGAGATCAGCTGGGGTGGCTGCAGGTGTGTGCCTGCCCCCTGCACAGCTTCTAACGCAGCCTGGTCTGTGGCGGTGCCTTGCTGGCTCGTGCCTGATGTTCCTTTTCATTGGAGAAGGAGCAAGGGGCAAGTGGTTAGCAGGGGGCAACACACAGCAGGTTTATGTGCTGTCTGTGCCCCACCATAACAGCACCGGGTTCTCCTGAGGAGCCTCTTCTGCATCTGGGGGTGGGGGTTAGACCACGTGCAGGGAGTTGACTTCAAAGTGGTTAGTGGCTTTGTAATGGAAGAGGCTTGCCAGGTGCAAAAATGGACCACCTTCTTCTGGTGGTCCAGAGAGGCCCCAGATATGCTGAAAGCAGGTGGAAATGCAGTGGGAGGTATGGAGGGGTTAGCTTCTGGTGATGGCAGGTATGGCTGTTGGTGAGCGTGGATCTGCCGTGTCACAGCTGTGTGTCTGTTCATTGCAGATATCAACATGGCTGGGGAACCCAAACCTAACAGACCTAAAGGGCTGAAGAGAGCAGCCTCCGCGTTGTACAGGTAAGTCTGCACCTCACCAGCTCCCTGTGATGAGGTCTCAGGGCTGGTGTTTGCCTTCCATCTCGGGCTACTGCCCCGAGCTCCCCAGCCCCTACCCTAGGCAGCCCTGGGCCCCTCCTAAGCATTCAGGTCTTCTCCTCCCATGGACTTTTTTGCCTTCACAATGCCTCTCAGTGCTGGGCTGCATGGAGGAGAGCCAGCAAGAGGTGTCAGCAGCAGACCCAAGGTTGGCCAGTGCCCGTGGCACTGTGGGACTCTGCCTGGGCATGGTCCTACCTGTGAATAGAGTTGGACCTGGAGATCCTTGGAGAGAAGCAGGCAGTACTTGCTTTAACCACAGCAGAGGTCTTGACCAAGGTGTAACAAGAAAAGCGCTCCCCTCCAGCCCCTATTCCTCCAGCTGGGGAGCAGGAGTGGGGCACAGTGGCATATGTTGGGGGAGAACAGGGAACAGGGAGAATTTAGGGAAAAACATTGAAGAAAAGGATAAGAGAAAAATTACAGGGAAAGGGAGAGAAAAAAGGCAGAAAGTGGGAAGCCCTTGGTGGTGAACCAAGGAGGAGAGGCCCAAGGGAGCTCGTGGTGCAGAGCAGGGACTGAGGGATCAAGGGAACAGAAGGGACAGGTGGGACATGGAGTAGGTCTGTGGGAGATGTAAGATGTTACAGATGTCATTGTTGCCAGCTGTAGAGGCTCCATTGAAAGATTTTCTCCAGAAGTGAAGATTTTAATTTAAGCCCCAGAGTCTGGAGTCCTGGGAATGGGGGAGAAACTCATTAAGATCTTGCTCCTGAGGTTGCAGAGGGGAAAACTTGAAAAGGTGTTTGGAGAGTACCCTGCAGGTTTCAAGAACCCCCAAACAAATAACAAGATCCCAAAGTGTGTTTTATTTATAAATTCTCATTATTTTCATGTCAGTCTCCTGGTATGGAGGCTGGGCAGAATGAGGATATAGGTGTGGTGTTGGGAAGAAAAGACTCTGGTCAATATTGGGGTTATAGGTGGGTGTGATGATAAAAAAAGGACATCACAGCAGAACTGCAGATCTTTCTACAAAAAAAACCAACCCTAAACCCAATGAAAAACTGATGAGAGGGGTGAAGAGAAATGGCAGAGCCCTATGATTCAGACCCAGGCCTGCGGTCCTACACCAGTGTGAAGTGGCAAACCTCAGTGGTGGCATCTCTCTCCTGGCATCAGCAAACCCAGCAGAGGTTTGGCAACCCTCCCACCCTCACTCCCAAGGCATCTGTGAAGATTTTGCCCAAGTCTCTCAGCTCAGCATTTCCTTTGCAGCTTTCACCAGGGAATTTTGGGCCAGTTTGGCCCTTGACTGGAACTTGGCCCTCTGGATTCACAGGGGCCACCAGCTGAGGAGAATTGGACTCTGTGCATTACCCACACTGATGTATGGAAACAGAGATGACACAGGTCTCTTTAGCTGCACATACAGTACTTAGGTGGTGCTGGTAGCCCCAGCGCTAATTGAGTCTTGCAATAAAGAGCATTTCACTCTCTCCTCATCCATGCCTTGCCCACTAATCCATTCCTGTGGAAATGACCAGGATTTCAGACTTCCAGGCTGCCATGTAGATGAAGAGAGAGTGAATGAGAGATGTTTGCTTCCTCCTACAAATATGGATATGCTAAAATATGGGCTGGAGAACTCCACTGCCATGAGCTTCAGCAATATTTCATCCCAGATTGGCGACAGATTTAAACTTTGCCATCTGGACTAGCAGGAATTGCAGTATCTCACAGAAAGCAGGGAATCCAGGGCTGTGGTGAGCCATGGTTATAGCTTCCCAAAGCATCATAAATTTACCTGAATGTTAGACTTCAGAAATCACAGCACTGTCATTTACAGAAATGCTGTATTAAACACAGGAGGGTTTTTTCACAGGGTGGGTTTTACTTTGCCTCACTCCAACTCTGCATGAGAGGGTCAAGGGGAAGGGAAGTGGAAGACAAATCTCCTTTTGGACATAGAGGAAGCAATAGCCTTGCCAGTCTTACTGGATCCACCAGCCCAGGGGAGTATCTGGGTGTTGAATAGAAACCCTTTGGGCTGTAACCTCCCATCTACCTCCAGCAGGTAAAACATAGACCCGTGTTCATGCCATCGCAGCTCTTCTGAGGTCTGTCCACAAGAGGGACCTTCAGGTTCTATAAAACCTGTCTGTCATGACTGCTGTCCCTGATCTCTCTGGCCTCCCTCCCTCTGCCACTGGCTTTTGCCAGAGCATCCCTTTGGACGTAGAAAGTCCCTTAGGTGCTTCTGCCTGGTACCCTGGCCACCAGTCGTGCCTGGAGGTACTGTTGGGGAGGACAGCTGGAAAATGACTTTGTATTTTGGCCCAGCCCCCCAGGTTTTCACACACTGTGTCTCAAAATGTTTTGCCTTTGGGCAGTACTTTCTGTGCCTGCAGAGCAAATGTCTGGACAGGATTTCTTGGGGTATTTGGGGCATCTCCCAGTCAGTGCCAGTGATCCTGCTGTGCTGTGAGGTAGCTGCTTGTTGTGATGGGCTGGGAAGTGGCTCTGCCCCAAGGCAGCAGGTCTGCCATTGCTGAGCTTGAGCTTTGGCGGCACCAATCTCTGCCTTTCCCTGTAATGCTGATGCCCATGTTGCTCATAGCCAGGCCAGTGAGGACAACCTAAATAAAAACCACAAGAACAACCCAGTGTCTGGCAGCTCAGTGGCCCAGGGAACTGTCTCTGAAGCGGTGACAGGAACAAACTGCTGCTGACTCACTCTCACAGTCTGCAGATGCAAGTGGACAATGTTCTTCCAGCTCAGCTGGCATTTGCACCCCTCGTTCTACCCATTGCAGCCCCTGCAGAGAGCTGCTATCAGCCCCCCTCCAAACAGATCCACTCCTCCTGAATCTCAGCAGCACTGCTGGGGGCAGTGACGCCCCAGCAAGCCCCAGTGCCAAATCCACACAGACTGGACTGAAGCACAGGGCACAGGCACAGGGCAGAGGAGGAGGTGAGCTGTGGTACCCAAACCTGGCAGACCAAACACTAGCAGTAAGGATGCACATGCAGCATCCTACAGTGGCCTCTCTGCAGCTGAAGCATCTCAGAAACACCAGGCTCCCTTCCCACATATCTCTCCCTGCTTCCTTGGCTATCTGCAGGAGGAAGGAATCTCATATCAGATGCACAAGATCTTAAAACTCACTGTTTGAGTTTCCAAGTAGCTTTCCAGCAGGTGTTACTTCTACTGCTGCAATAATTAAGGCTGTGCAGCCATTAGCAGGATGCAAGCTGAGCACCACTTGTCACTTGTGACTGTGGGTGTGGGGCTGTGGGCCAGGAATTACCAGCACAGCCACTCAGATCTGCATTTGCTGCTCAGGTATGTGCTCAGAAATGGCACCACACATGCCATATAAAGGCAGGGCATACAACCAGTTGCCTTTTCAATTATAAATATTTGGGGTTTGACCCTTTGTGAGTCATTAATAAGAGTTATTTAATTACTGAGGAAAAGCAAAGCAGAAGGACTGCATCAGGAGGTGGAAGCACTGTGTCACTCCACACGGCCTTACAACCCTCTGCTGCCTCACACCGACCCTCCTGCTGTGTTTCTAAAGCAGGAGATGTCACCAGCTGATTGAAAAAACGGCAAAAATTACTCCTGTACACAAAGGGAGCCCTGCTAGGTCACCAAAAACTGATCCATCAGGCTCAGGAAGCTTTATCCTACATGCAGTGACATTTCCAGCCACACGGTGTCCAGATACATCACCCGTGCTACAGCACCCACTTTGGAGTAGCTGTTCTCCTGCATTCCTGTTGGCAGACTTGCCTTCTGCTCAGCACCTGCCTTCAAGGGACACTGGAGAAAGCATCCAGCCACTGCCTCCCTGGCATTGCCCGGAAAGCTGTGACCTGACTGGTGTTATAGCAGGGTCATACAGTCACAGACTTCCAAAAAACCCTTATTTCAGCCTGCTGCCTTCCTGGAGGACTGGCTGTCTCATGGGTAGCAGGCACTGAATGTGGTAGTGCCAAAGGCTGAGCTCAGAGTTGGCCATCGCATGCCACACTGACCTTCTCATGCCAGCTCAGCCCTCTGTGCTGTCAAGGCTTTTATGTGGCCTGATTGTCTGGACTGCCTTTATGCTTGGTGGATAAAAAACAGTTCTTTGCCCCACAGTATTTTAGATGTCTGTCTCTGGATGTGATGCACCATGGCCTGCTGCTGCCCTTTCCCCTCTGGCTTGGATTTCTCTCTTCACATTCCCAGCATCTAAAGCTAAGTGAGATGAATCCTGCTGGTTTTGGGAAACCAGGACCAGCTCCCCAGGATGACTGTGCCCCTGATTTCTTTTGAAATGGGTGGAAGTGTCTCCTGAGGACTCAGGGCCAGGGCAGGAGTCACACCCCCACCCCTTTGCTTTTCACTCACAAGTATTAGTAGCTGCTCTTGGCGCCGCTGTGCTGCAGATCAGGCTTGTTGTAAGCCAGTTCCCCCACCTCTGTAAGCCAGCAGTGGGACTGGGCCAGTAGTGATTTTTACCAGAAAAACACAAGGCTACCCAGCTCTGCTTACATATTCCTAGACACACAGACTGGTTTGGGTGAAAAGGGACTTAAATCCCCCCCCCAGTACCCCCCTGCCATGGGCAGGGACACCCCCACCAGCCCAGGGTGCCCAAAGCCCCATCCAGCCTGGCCTTGAACCCTGCCAGGGATCCAGGGGCAGCCCCAGCTTCTCTGGGCACCCTGAGCCAGGGCCTTCCCCCTCCCTGGGAAGGATTTCTTCCTAATATCTCATCTAAATCTCCCCTCTTGCAGCTAAAAAGCATCACCACTCATCCAGTCACCACACGAATTCCCTACTGCACAAAGTGTAAACACATTTATGGTGTTTATTACCCACTTCATATACCCAGTGCTGGTTTGCCTGACCCTGAAAAAGGCTTAGGACTTCACCTGAGGTTTGAGACTTCTCCATCCTTCTCCAGCCCACACCAGGTTGTATCTGCAGGTAGTTCAGGCCAGGTTTCATCTTGTTAGTGCTTTAGCAGAGCCCCAGAGTGAGGGAGGTGCCCAAACACCTCAGGGCAGGGTCGGTGATGGAGATGAAGGGTGCGAACCTGTTCTGGGCTTCAGTCCTAGATGTGTGGCTTTGCCCAGGACAGAGCTGGCAGCAGCAGGGCAATGCTGATGTGATGGGGTTGGAGCCACAGCTCCTCTCCATCCCCACCTCTCCAGGGAGCTGGCCTTGTGCTGAGCCCACGGTGTTGACAGCTTTACCAACAGGCCTCCCACCAGGAAGCAAAGGCTTGGAAGAAAAGCTGGCTCAGAGCAGGAGTGTGACTAGGGCCAGAAGAAGGGAGTGGGGGTGTTCCAAAGCTTTGCCAAATGCCCCCACGCTTTGTGCTGTTCACAAGCAAATGGTCTGAAGCTGCTTCATGGTCTCCAAGCCACAACGAGCTTCCCAGCAAGAGCAGCAGCCCATGGAGGGAGTTTTTGCCATGAATAGACACTGGTTCATCCCGTTTGAGTCCTGGAGCCACAGGGAGATGCCACTGACCTCCCTTGCCTGTGACTGCAGAGAACATTGGCCCCAGGGCATTGCTGGCAGTAGCCAGCACGGGTCACCAGAGCCTGTTGGGATTGATGAATGCTACAAAACCACAGCAATTTCATCGAAGTTGCATCTAAGGAAAACAAAGGGGAGGAAAAATTAAGAGGGGGAGTCTGAGAGCATAGAAACAGCCTAGTTTGATTTTCTTTCAAATTGCTTCCTATTCTGATTGTATTCTGTGTTTACTGGCTTCAAAGGGAACCAGACTCAAACATCCTCACTGATCAGAGCAGATGGGTGGGCTGAAGGGACCTATCGGAGATTTTCTGTGTTTCCAGGTTACATCACAGATCAGAATGAAAATAGATTTCCCTGTCCCATCTCCTCAGCCATACGAGCAGGCTGGTTATACTGCAGTGAGAGCTGACAAGGCAGGAATTGCCTTTGCCTTTCAATTCAGGAAAGCATCTTGGGGGCCAGTGCAGGCCCCACGGTGCTGAAGGCAGAAAACTGTTGACAGGAATGTTGTCTACAAGCCGGGTCAGAAGGGGAGGACACTGAGGCTGAAATGATGTCACATTGATCTGGGAGTTTGGTGGGACTGTCAGCAAAGCAACTGGTTTGAATCGTGGAACACAGAGGGTGTGTGATGAGAACACCTCCGCAGTCACACGCAGCGAGGCCCGGTGTCCTCGCCAGCTGTGGGCGCTGTGGTCAGTAGCTGCTCAGAAATAAGGTCCAGCTTTATAAAGCACCTCCTCACCAGCAAACCCCAAAGGAGGCAGGAGATGAAAATGATGTCTTGGCATCCTTAAGCCCGAGCACCAAATGTCCCTGGCCCCAAAGGGGCCCTGTTGCCTCCAACCATCCAGTGGGTGCTGTGGGTCCCTCCTGAGGCATAGACTGAGTCTCCACACATGGCCACAGGCTTCTGGGGAACCCAAGGAGCATCCAAGGAGAATGGGGGTGGGGGGTGGAATTAAAAAGAAACCAGATAGTTCCTGAAGTGAGCCATTGGGTGGGAAGCCCAGTGCCAGCATAGGCAGCACAGCCACTTTGCTCCCAGCTACACTCTTGAGCACTCACGCTTCCCTCTCCCCAAGCCCTGGTTCCTCCTGGCTGAGCCCTTCCCTCTCCCCATCACTCTTTCCTTCACACTAGAATTTCCCTTTGTTTCTGAGCCGCTTGGAATGGTTTCACAGTGCAGGACAGGCTCTGCTCTCAAGGGCTGCAATCTCCATTCTCCTTGTTCAGAGCAGAAAGGAGGGAACGTCAGCCTAAGTCCCAGTTTAACCAGCATTAACTTGGCCAGCAGCACACAAGGGAACCAGTCTCTGTGTTCGGCTGGGGCAGCTTTCCTGCTCTCAGGGTGTGCTGGGCATCAGGCAGCACCAGAGGGGGTCTTGTCTCCGAAGGGCTGTGATCACCCGCTGTGTTGTTCTGTGAGAAGCCAGCTGCAGCAAGAGAGAATGCGTGTTACTGGGTCTGCAGGGAGTGGGAAATGCTCCAACTCTGGGTTAAAATCCACTTCCAGCCTAAGAAAGCCGGGCGTGCGCAGGGCCAGGCTGGGAGGAGAGCTTTGGACATCTTCGATAGCAAAGCCGTTAGATTAGTAAATATCCCCTTCTCCTGGCTTCTCCCCCAGCAATTGCACAAGGTATGAAAAGAACCCTGGTACCAGGGTGGTAGCAGGCAGCACCCTCCTGACACGGGCACAGCCCCTCTGTCTGAAAGACAGGACAGACAGACATCAGCAATGCCCTGAGAGCCGTTCAACTGCTGCTTTACAGACACAGCTTTGAACTTCTCCTCGTGGCTGGGGCCAGAGTGCTGGTACCCGCTCCCAGATTCGGACATTGCTTTCAAAGGAGACATCCCCACAAGGTGTTTGCAGACATTTCTCCCCATTCCAGTTTAGGTTTTAAGCCACCTGCACATCTTCCTCCTCCACCTTGAGCCAACCAGGTTAACACCCTGCTGCCAACATCACCCTGTCCAGTGCGTTCAGCCGCTCCAGCCCTTCCTGCGGGGCTCAGCCCTGTTCCTGCAGCCAGGAGGATGAGTGTGAACGTGCTGCTGGGCGGAATGGCAGAGGAGGGGGCAGAAGAAATGAACGTGGGAGGCTCAGCAGGCAGGGACAGTGGTAAGAAATAATAAGAAACCCCCAGCACTGTTAACCTGTACATCCTGACTCTGTCTCTGCAGTGGCTATGACTTCGACTATGATTATTACAGAGACGACTTCTACGACAGGTGAGCAGCGGAGCATCAGCCAAAGGGGTTTCCATGGGGTAAGACCTTCCCTGCAGCACAGCTCCTGCCGTGGGGAGCAATGGGGGGTGCAGCACAGTCCCTCCCAGCTCAGTGCCTGGGGCTCCAGCAGCCAAGCTGCACCCCAGCTCACCACCAGCACTGCTTGGGCTCCCGTTGTGGCACCCAATCACTGTTACGGCAGGGCTGGGGTGCTGCAGGGCTGCTCAGCCACCCCCACGCTTCCTCTCTGCTCCAGGCTCTTTGAGTACCGGGGCCGAGTCTCTCCGGTGCCCAGGGTGGTTCCTGTGAAGCGGCCACGGGTCACCATCCCCCTCGTCCGGCGCGTGAAGGCGACGCTCCCTGTCAAGCTCTTCGCCAGATCAGCTGCCATCGCCAACAGCTCGGCCAAGTTGAAGCGTGAGTCTGGTGGGGGGGTGCAGGGGGCGGCATGGAGACTCGTGGACCTCCCATCCCCAGGCCTTCAGCCACAGAGCCAGATGCTCCCAGGGGAAAAAAAAAACGTAAAAAACCAACTCCCCCGTAAACAGCAGCTCAAGCCAGGGCCTGTCAGCATCCCCAGGGCCTGTCAGCAACCTGCAGGCTGCAAACACAGTGGGGAAGGTGCAAGTGCAACCTCAGCCTGCCAAAGCCTGGTGTCAGCCTCCACAACATGCCTGGACAACAGACACACAGGCTTTTTTGGGTGACTGTGACCACCGACAGCCCCCCCAGCTTTCCCTACAGATGCTGTAATGGGCAGCTTGCCGTAACCAAGCCCCTCCTACCAGCACAGGATGCCCTGCACGCCATTCACCATGGCTCCTTCCAGCATAGATGGGAGCATGGCTCCTTCTGCAGTGGGGCGAGAGCATTACCGCATGTTGACCCCAGGGACGTGAGGAGTATGTTTCTAGTTGTTTTTTTACCAAGGTGACTTGGGCCAGGCAGAGGGGAGAGGCCAAGGCCTCAGGTTCTCTGCAGGGCACTAAGTATGATTTTTTCTTTCCCTTCTTTCCTCCAAGTGAAGTGCAGTGAGCTGCAAACAATCAAAACAGAGTTGACACAGATCAAATCCAACATTGATGCCCTCCTGGGCCGACTGGAGCAGATTGCTGAGGAACAGAAGCTGTCCACAGGTCAGTAGGGTGTGTGTGGATGCCTCTTAGCTGGTCTGAGAACAGGCAGAGTGCAGGGATGCACGCTGAAGAGCTGGCCTTGAAACCGCCTGGCTCTGACTCCTGAGTGTCACAGACCAACATCACAGACCAAAACTGCTCAAATTCCTCATAGAACAGAATCACAGGATGTGTTGGGTTGGATGGGACATGTAAACCCATCTAGCCCAACCCCCTGCAGTGAGCAGGGACACCTTTAACTAGCTCAGGTCGCTCAGAGCCCCATCAAGCCTGACCTTGAATGTCTCCAGGGATGGGGCCTCCACCACCTCTCTGGGCAGCCTGTGCCAGGATCTCACCACTCTCAGAGTGAAGAACTTCTTCCTCATGCCTAATATAAACCTGCCCTGCTCTAGTTTAAACCATCACCCCTTGTCCTAGCGCTCCATGCCCTTACAAACAGCCCTTCTCAGCTTTCCGGTAGGTCCCTCCAGGGACTAGAAGGGGCTCTGAGGTCTGTCCAGAGCCCCCTTTTCTCCAGCTGAACAAGCCCAACTCTCTCAGTGGGTCTTCGTAGCAGAGGTGCTCCAGACCTCGGATCATCCATGAGGCCTCCTCTGGACTCACTCCAAGAGGTCCATTAGCAGAAGTCACAGACTGTGGAATTATAACTCAGCTATGGAATTGGGTTTTGAGATTATGAGACTCATTTCTTCTTCTGTGACACAGTTTGTCTTTTTTTTTATTTGCTTTTCTGTTCCATTATTCTATTATTACTTTATCTGCCTCTCACACTCCCTCCAGAGAAATGCAGTGGTGACCTGCTCTGCACTTTCCAGGGTTGCTTTCAGGCAGCTTCCCATTCCAGAAAAAAAAAACCCCAACAACCAGATCCATTATTTACCTACCAGCTGAATTTGGGGGCCCACTGGGTTAGTGTCACTGAGCATCAAACTCTGCCTCCCCTAGCCCCTGATGGCTCGGCTCTCGCTCCCGCAGATGTACGGAAGAAAGTGGATGGCAACAAAAGTGAAGTCTCGCAGGAAGACACAGCATCAGAGGCAGAGGTCAACACAGAGGAGCCACTGAACGGGGACGAGGGTGAGGAAGAGGGTCTCGCACGGGATGAGTGTGAAGATGAACTGGTAAGAGAGTCCCCCTAGCCAAAGCAGTTCAGTAATGGACCACAGTTTGACTGGAAGTTACTAGATCCCCAGAAAAATAGGCTTTCCTTCCTCCGAAGAAATGGTTGCATTTAAATCCCACAATTGTTCACAGCTTGTTCTTTGCCACTGTCCTGCTGCTTACAAAAGCACTGACCCCCCCCACGTATGTGGAGGGTCCACATTTTTCCTTGATTTCATAATTAATTAACGGTGAAGACTGCCAAGTCATCCCCAGATGCCCTGCAGCATATGGCAGAGACAGGCCACGCTGTGTTTTACCACGACTGCGCTTCCCTCAGCACAGGCCCCAAGCAGCACGAGCCTCAGTGCGAGGCCTGCGCAGGCCACGAGCGCCAGGCCACATCCATAGCGAGCGTGGTGCTGGAGCCTGGCTGGCCTGGTGTCACACACACACCAGCCCCGCTGGGATTGGTCCCGCCCTGAATAAGGACACTGCTGGTAAAACCCATGAGCAAATGTTGGGCCTAAAACGCACCCAATGGGAGCCCTGTTCTCGGGCACTCTCACAGTAAGGGCAACACAGGGCTCTGCATTACCACAGGGCACTGCATTACTGCTGGTGGCACTGCTGGTTACCCCAAGTTAAGACTCCTCTGAGAACAGGATAAGCTCCAGGCAAAGGGCAACAGGGTGCCAGGGTGGAAGGACAACAACCCTGCTTGTTGCCTCTTGCACAGGAGCACAGCCCAGGAAGCTGGGCTGGCTAGCACACAGAGGCTTGGAGCATGTTGGGATAGCTCTGAACCTGTACTGAGTGTCCCCTGCAACAGTTCTGCTCCTTCTCCAGCCCGGCACCATCAGCAGCAGACATGAGGATAAAGCTCAGTATCCTTTTCTTCTTCCTCACCCCATCATCACTGGGGTGGCTGCATCCCACTGCATGTGCACAGCACTCTTCATATGGCCAAAAAGCTCCTCTAAACCAAAATGCTTCCCAGCTTGTTGTACTCTTCTGCTCTGTGCCACGTAGTCCTGAGGGACGAGGAATCTGGACAGGGTCTTTCACAGAACCACAGAACTGTAGGGGTTGGAAGGGACCTCCAGAGCCCATCGGGTCCAACCCCCTGCCAAAGCAGGGTCCCTAGGACAGGTCATACAGGTCGGTGTCCAGATGGGGCTGGAATCTCTCCAGAGAAGGACACTTCACACACCCTGGGCAGCCTGTCCCAGGGCTCCCTCACCCTCACTGGGAAGAAGCTCTTCTGCATATTAGTGCAGAACTTCCTGTGCTCCAACTTCAGGCCATCGGCCTTTGTCCTGTCCCCACAGACACTGAAAAGGGGCTGGCCATTTTCCCCTGTGTCCCACACTTCAGATATTGATAACCATTGATCAGATCCCCTCTCAGTCTTCTTTTCTCCAGGCTGAACAGCCCCAGCTCACTCAGCCTTTCCTCACAGGGGAGATGCTCCAGGCCCTTAATCATCTTCGTAGCCTCTGCTGGACTCTTTCCAGGAGATCCCTGCCTTTTTTATACCAGTGAGCCCAGAACTGGACACAATAGTCAGGTAGGGCCTGACCAGGGCAGAGTACAACCCTTTCAGCTGTTTCGATTTCTGGGGCCTTGTAGCTGAAGTCTGAGACTCCTGCTAAACCTAAGAAGAAGTGATTAAGGGGAGACACAAGATGCTATACAGAAGAAAGGCAAAAGGTGGCCTCCAGCTCTGTGTCAGTTAGGATAAGGAAGGCCAGGTTTGAATTACATCAGGGGAAACAGATGGCAGAAATTAGGGGGACACTTGCTGATGCTAACGATGATAAAGCAGCACACAGCCTGTCAACAGAAACACGTGGGGTTCCCTGCCATTTGTGGGATAGGAAAACAGAGTGGGCAGCCATCTGCAGGCAGTGATCTCAGAAGAGCTGGTGGTCATTAGGCGTAGGTGAACAAGACGACTGTTCTAGCTCCTTTCCACCTTGTTTTCTGTAACTCTGGTCCTCAAGTGCCACTGAGATCAGAAATGTTTTACTGCCAACATCAGACGGGCTCACGTGTTCTCAGCATGGGGCAGGTTGATGCACGCCACTCCTCTGCAAGGATGCTCTCTTAAGCACTGCAAGGTGACTCACAGAAGCTGTCCTTTATATTCTGCCTCTGACCTCACAACACTTTACAGGTTTGAAGCCCTTCCAGCTCCCAAGGAGTGACTGATTTAACCCACATCGCTTTGGCTTATGCACGTTAGCATAGCCCTTACCACCCGCTGCCCACGGGACGCAGTGCCCACATTATCTGCCCTTGGCTCTGAGGGACAGTGGTGTCACAGGAAAAGAGTCAGAGGTCACTAGGATCCATCTAGGAGCTGGTTTATTGAGTTCTGATCAGTTAAATTCGGTATGTGGAATACTTAACAGGTACAGTTGGATCAGCTACCAGCTCTCTGCTATTGACTGTGCCTAAAGTTAGTGTGGGACACAGAGGTTATCGTGTGAGCTTAGTGCTACCCGCATGCAAAAAATGCTGCATTGCAGGGAGTGGATGCCTGGCGTCAGGCAAGGGATCCCCCAGCCCCGGGGTAACTCAAGGGGGATCCCCCAGCCCAGCCAGCTGCTGTGGATGGGATGCTCAGCAGGTCCCGACAATTACACACAAAGTGGTTGATTCGTATGCAGATTTTCTGCTGTGTTCATGCAGTTTTAGTTGCTTATCAGCCCAGTATCCAGCCAAACCATTTGGGTTTGATTTTTTGTTTCATTGCAGTGCTTTCTATCAGGTGGCCTGTAGCAGACACATGTCATGATGTCACCCACGTTGGTCTGTCCCCTGATCCTCTCCCACAAGCTTTCACCTGACTCATTGCCTGTTCTATGTGCATATGGGCTATTCCTTTGCCCAGACCACATGCCACCTCATCTGGCTTTCCTGAAGAGCCTGTTCCCAGGGCACCCTCTGAGCCATAATTGCAGAGAAGGAGCCTTTGTTCTTCTGCCAGAAGTCATAAGCCTCCAGACCTCTCTCTCTTGGCAATCTCCATCCACAGCTCCTTTGCAAACAGGCTTCCACTATCCTTCCTCACACATGCAATCCTGGGGCTGCTCCCTGAAGGGTCTCTGCAAAGACCCTGTGGGTCTGGACTCCCTCATCTCTCCTTTCAGGTTACCTAGCATCCCCCCTGCTCGCAACTCCTGCATCCATTCCCACCTCTGAAATGCTCACCACAAAGCTGAGCCCATGCAGGAGATAAAATCTGCTGCTGAGCACAAAAGTCTTTCAACAATACTGCACCATGGGGTGGCTCCAGGAGGGGGGGACTTTCACCAGCCATGCTTTTGAAACCACAGGGAGTGGTTCAGCTGCTGGCACCGTTACTGTGGCCCTTGGAGTGCTGAATGCTGTGAGTGTTTTGGTTTTGCTGCCAACCCAGACCAGTTTGTGTTCGACAGGGGGTCGTTACATCATGTGCGATTTGCCATAGCGGACTGAGCGCACCCTGTCATCACTGGGCAGTTCAGTAACACCGGGATGCCTGTTGCCTCGTGCAGGCTGTTCCCAGGTCCCAGACTAAGGCATGAGCTGTGCAAGCACATGTGCTAAACTTTGTAGAAGTGCTGAGCATGGACTTAATCTGGCATCAAGCATCCAGCCCCAGCATGGCAACTCCTGCCACTGGCTCAGGACCTTCCCTGGGACGTGCCCACTAGTGGGGGTGCAGGCTCTGGTGGAGGCCAGATCGGACACCTGCCTTTGCACAAGGGATAGGGCTTACTTTCATCCCAGTCTTTTTGAGGTTCAGCAGGAGCCAAGCTTCAGCATGCTAGAGGGAGTTGAACCCCCAGGCCCGTTTGGCAGAGCCCTTCCAGACAAAGGAGCCCAAGGAAATTTTTGGATTTGCCTGGGACTGTATTCTCCACAAACCTCAGGCAGGGCACCCCATGTCCCCTCCAAGGGGTCCTTTGTAGCTCCTCCAGCGCACTGAGCGACCTGACGCTGCTTACAGCACAAGAGCTCTCCCACACCCTGGTACCAGCTGGTCACCACATGCGAGGTGTCACGGAGAGGACAGGGCTGGGGGGATGTGTGGTGATTTGCTGTTTCTGGCTCCCTTTCCCTGCAGGAGAACAGCCATTACACAGACGTGGAGGATGCCAGACTACAGTAACCAGGTACAGCTCACACGCTGCTTTCAGAGGCTGATTCTGGGCAAAAACTCCCGTCACACATGTTGGGGTGGGGATCCTGCTTCACAAGATGCTCTTTTCCACTGATCCTCTGTGTTTCCCGAGCACTGAGCCTGGCTGCTCAGATGGGTCACTGGTAGCCCCCCTGATCCCTTTCCCAAACCATGAATCAGCGAGGTCTGAGGAACATGATGTACCTTTTCTCTCCCTGCTCTCCTTGCAGCCCATCCAGAGCAGCAGTGATCAACTACGGGAGGAAAGCACGAGGCTAAACCCTGTCTTAACACGTTGAGCAAGACAAGCTGAATGGAAGTGCTGCTGTCATCTCTACCTGGCATTCAAAAGGAGAAACACGGCCCAACATCTTCCATCCATCTGTAAAGCAAAGACAAAGATAACTCATCATCCCAGCGAATCCCCACTACCCCGGGCAATGGATTCAGACCTCTGTAGCCATCAGAGGCAGGACCAGACCCTGCACAATCCTTAACCACCATTGACTGGGTAACGAGAGACTGGTTGTGTCACCCAGCGAGTCAGATGTTCTAGAGGTTTTTGTAGGAGAGGAGGGAGAACTGAGCCCTCAGCTAGTACAGACAGTGCTTCCCATGCTGGGTGACAGCATTTGCTGACTGGGGGAGAAGTACTGTTGCAGTTTGGAGAATGTGTGTTCTCATGCCACGGGTCATGTTGAGGAAGGTGTGGGGTGAGCTGAGCTCCCAGAATGGTCACCTCCTGCCAAGTCTCTCTTGCTCCACAATCTGCCACAGGGACACCGTCATGTCCCAGTGGAATGGAGTCAGGGCTGGTGCACGTGCTGCGCTCTTCAGCTGCTTGAAGGGAGGAAGGGGAGAGGAAGTTGCCAGCAGGAAAGCAAGTGATCCCAGGCAGAAGAAACAAAGGAGTCCTCTTCAAAGATGGCCTCCTTGTTCTCCACTGGGAAGCTACTATGTACAGGCTGAACGAGACCCTGTAGAGTGAGGGGGTGCGAGCATAGGTGGATGAGACCCTTTTCTTGGACCAGCTGCTCCCTGGAAGGGATGCAACCCACCTCCTCCAGCCAAGTGCCAGAGGGATGCAATCCACCTCCATCAGTCCCTTCCCCAGGGTGCTGCTATCTCCTCTTGCCCCAGCCTGGCTGGGTCTTCACACCAACCCAGCACACCGGGAGAGCCGCACAGCAGCTCCTGCTGCCCTCTCTGCTCCATCACCAGCCTGACAGGGCTGCTCAGCGACACCTCGCCTCAGCATAACGAGACTGGTACCAGCAAATACCTGAGCACGATGCATGTGGGCGTGCAAGCACCTCCCCTGCCTACCCACATTCAGGCTGCTGTTGACCCACACCATGTCCTGCAGGCAGAGGGCTGCAGCAGCCAGCACACAGCTTGTCATGGGACCCCCCAATGTCACAACGCCCAAGGGGTCTCTCAGCCTTTCTCTTCCCGTTCGTTCCTCCGTCGTTGGCTTGTTCCAGTTTTTCTGAGTTCGGGGGTAGATGGGACTGAACCTCATGCAGCACTTCAGATCAGCTGCGTCCTGCCCCTGTTCTCCTCCAAAACACACACACACACACACACTCACACACACACACACTTTAGTGCTTTGAATCCAGACCGGTGTCCACAGCTTCTCCTTGGTCAAACCCTCCCATGAACTGCGTGGCTTCCCAGGTCGTACCCAGTGCTCCCCAAGGGCACTCCTGCTTGCTGCCCCGGCGCAGAGCCGGACCTCACCTGCGGCATCCCTCTGTGAAGGGTGAAGGGGAACACATGCCGGGGGCCACGTTCCCCTCCCCTGAGGGCCATCCCAGAGCAAGCATGGCTCTTGAAGCACAATGTTTTATTTGCATTTCTTAGTTTCAAATAATTCATGAGGGATTAAAGGGATAACCGTGCTTTCCCCTGCCTTTCCCGGTTCCTGTACAATGTACCCACTGTGTTGTACTGAGCCACTGTAGAGCTGTTCTCTAGGCTTTGAGAGATGAGCTGCAGTTTTTGCTATGAACTGTGATGCTGATGTTTGGGAGAAAGGTGACCTTGTACATACAATCCTGTATAATAAAAGGAAGAAAAACTTAATTTGCTTTCACTCTCATCTCTCTGTCAAACACACAGAGACACAGACTTTTTCCCCTCTCTGTTTCAGACAAGTAGGTTGTCTTTCCCTTTCTAAGCTTCAGCTCTGCCCGCAGCATTAGCTTTCCCTTACACAAGGTGTATCTCACTGGGCTGAGCAAAACACCTGGGGCTTCACCAGGGTCCTGGGACTGGAAACTCATTTGGTACAGGAGAGCAGGGTAGAAATCCAGACCTTTAATCTCTGGGCTTTGCACTGGGTTCATCTCATAGCAGACTGGAAAAACAAGGCTGCTGTGCCAGCTTGCATGAGCCAACAGTGCCAATAAATACTCCTTACGCACCATGTCTTCTGGCCACCTCCCCAGTCCCTCCTCAGCAGAGCAAAGCTCACACCATTGTGGTCACTGTGCACATACTCACTGGAGTAACCATCCAAACCCTGGCACGTTTGGCACCTGAGCTGTGCTTGGAGTGCACCAGCGACCACATGCTGCTACCACGCATTGCCTGCCTTAAGTTTCCAGTCCCACAGAGCTATTTGCTGAGCCATCCCCCAGCACTGGAGGGCAAAGCTGCCTCCTGTATCCCTTCACATTCATGGTGAGTCTGCGGATGCTTGAACAGCCATCCATCCATCACCAGTTTGCTTCTAAGCATGCTTAGACTAATGGATGGGCATCTTTGTGGCTGGGAAGGAAGAGGGAAGGTGGGGGAATAATAAAACTTCTGGCTGTCAAGAAAATCAGAACCAGCCGAAGCTGAGGTCTGCTGAGCTGTGTACCTGGGCTCTGAGAGTGGCCATGGCTCAGTACCTTGAAGGAGGTCAGAGCCCTTCCCTGCTCCATCCCAAGCCCATCCCTCACTGGCCAAATGCAGAGCCTGGCACCAGGCTGGGCTGGGTAACTGCAATGTGGTGCAGCTTTTCAGCTTCAGGCCATTGGAGCATCGTCAAGGTCTCCTAGCAAATAACTTTGATTTTGTTAATTGTTTTGGGGGAAGAGTGAGAGACTTTGGGAGCTCTTATGCAGGCCCCTGTTTGGTAATTAACTTTGCTACTGGCTGTAGATAGGGGCCCAACAAAATGAGCTCTGGGTTTTCATGCTTGTGGAGTTGTGTACGTGGCCGTCCAGAAAACCTTTGCACAAAGAGGTGAGGGCACAGCAGTGGGGTGGGAAAGAGAACACACACCTCATACTGCCCCTTTCAGCCAATAAAGCAGGTGTAAAGCTTCCTGCTGGTTTCACTGGGTCCATCCAGAGAGGAGCAGAGACAGAGGTGTTGTCACCACACTGAGCACCGCGATCCAAGGGATGGAGAGAGAGGGCATGGGGAGAGGTAGATGCCTACTGCAGGGGTACGAGGTACAGCAGCAGAGCTTTGGAGAAAGTTCCCTTTCCAAGGGCAAATGCATATGAGAGATACAATGTGGGCTGCTCCATGCTCAGAGCACAACTCAGCACTTGAAACACGTCCCACCCATACTCATCCAGCCCAAAGCACGCTCTGGTGTCATGGGAACAGAACGCAGTGAAGAGCAGAAGCCCCATTACTGGGCTTGTCCTAGTTAGTGGGAAGATGTGTGGTCTTCCCCAGGGCATTCTTAATATCTACAACACAAAAAGATCCATCAGATCTCATTAGCTCTTGAATGAACACAAAGGGGTCCCCACCCTCCATGCACCCAACCTCCTTCTCCATGATCCAGTGTCACCATAGAGTTGTTTTCAGGACTTGTCTCTGCCTTGCTGAGATGGGGCAAGACAAGGGTTTGGCCAGTCCATTCTCCCCAGCATTTCCCTCAGGGCAACAGTTAATTGAGCATTTGCATACTCTAAAGAAAATCGACCATCATAAACTGGGCGACTCAACTGAACATACATGCAGCTCCCATCTCATGAGCTGGAAAACAAAAATGCTTTTCTTAAAGCCTTTCCCCACCAGCCATAAAGGCAAGATCTCCTTACCAAGTGCCCTGGACCTCACTTGCCTTCTGACCTTTGCTGCTCTGCTTGTTGCCATCTCATCTGCATCCAGTAGCAACAGCAGCACAGTCTTGGAAACAGAGCCAGAAGCCTCCAGACACACTGCCTGGGCTGCACCTATGCAAAGGAAGGACAAAACGTATGAGGCTGCTGACACACTTTAGGCTCAAACCCACTGCTCTGGATGGGAGCAGCAGATGAGCATGATGTTTTGGTGCCCTGCTTTGTCACATGCTGGGCTCAGGAGTCGTCAGAGCAACAGAGCAGGGTTACGCCAGGCCCGAAGCCTCCTTTGACGTGCTTCTGGACATGGAAAGATTCTCAGGCCAAAAGACCCTTAAGCTTGAATGCAGTTTGGGTCAGGAGATGCAACAAGAGTCCCCACTGACTTTAATAAATCCTATTAACTTTAATGAGTGTCACAGAGTCCATGCAGTGCTCTGGAAATACTTCGGTTATTGCCGCTGTACCGGGACTCATTCTTTGGGGACTGTGTCAAAGCCAGTTGCTGCCTCTGTGAGTTGTCACATCCCTCCGGCATTGTCTTCCCATTATCTGCAGGAGTTTTAATTCCATGTTTTTCCTCTTCTCAAAAAAGCTGTGGAAACATTTGGAGATGCGGTCAGGAACCCAAAGGGCTCATGGTGGGGTCTGTCCCTCCTCTGCCAGGGAAACAAACCCAAGGCTGGGACAGGGGCAATCCAGTGCCCAGAGGACTTTTAGTTGACATGGTGGAGTTGGACAGACAGTTGGACTTGATGATCTTAGAGGTCTTTTCCAACCTTAAAGATTCTAGGATTCGTATTCGAAATGCAACTGCATATTCATATCTGTATGTGACTGGCAGAGGGGCCCGAGCAGTGCTTCCTGCACTGACCTCAGACAAGTGGGACACCCTAGGAAGAAGAAGCACAGCAACTCAGAAGGTATCCAGGGATTACACTGAAGGAAAATGCAATTCCTATCAGTTTTACTCATAGTCATTTGCTCTCAGACTATTACCAAACAGCCTGGCTTTAAATCTTACCAGCTGTGGCCACTCGCACTTGCATTTGTCTGGCGCTGGGGAAAAGCAAACTGGCTCCAACCCAACAGCCATGGACTGGCCTTCCCTCACAGAGCACAGATCCCAAGGATGTGGCAAAGGGAGGCCCTGTATCCCTGGGAAATTCAGGCTGGGTGGCATTTCTTCCTGCCCGGAGGCAAATAGAGGGCACAAAATGGGGGCAGATCAACAACAGCTGCACCTCTGGGACATGCAACTGGCTGGTCTTTCACCAGATGCTTCTCCTGGTCTTGTTCTCTCCTCCCAAAAAAGTTGATTGAAGAGTGCACCCTTGCTCCATCTTCACCGTTACCAGTCAGATACCTGCGCATGGGACTTGGATCTCACAACAAAGCCACCTTCAGAATTTCTTTCCTTGCACACTGGAAGCGTCCCCCACATCCTGGAGCTCAGCCCTGGCCAGCACAGTGCTGCTGGCAGAAGCTCGGAGATCAGAGTAGTGCTGCCTTCACTGGGACAGGGACGCTGGTGGGAAAGTGGCCCAAGCCATGTCTGAGACAACAACGCTGACACTGCAAGGCCAACATTAAGAGTCAAATGCTTTGGAAACTTAATAACAAAAATAAGGACAGAAGATGTATTTGGCTTCTCAAATTCACTCCAGGTCCAGCTTTCCAAACTGCTCAATGCATCGCGTGTCGAGCTCCTCTGAGGGACGTATCGCTGCTGGGGACGTTGACATTTGGAGCTGGGCAACAAAAAGCTTTTGAGAAATCCGGTCCTAAAGGAATCAAAACCAACAATCCATTGGGAATTGGTCCTGTCTGCAGAAAACCTAATAATGCATTTGAAGAATGATTTTGCACTGGGACAGAACAACACCCATCCTGACTGGGCTGGTTGGGCAGGGAAGAGAGAAGCCAAAGAAGGTAATGGGTGTATGGTGGTGCACCAACAGGCAACACACAAGCATGGCTTTGCTGTTCCTGTACAACACAACACATGCTTTCCATCACCCCAGATCTCAATCTGTCACTGCACCCGTTTAAAATAAGGACACAAAAATTAAAATAAAGACACAGAAACATCAAGTGCTACATTTGCAACTGCTCCTCACCGCTTCTTGAAAACAGTCACCATGATACCATCTTTCTACAAGACCATAGTAGAGATCGTTTCCCACAGTATAATTCTTATTGTGAGATTATTTTACAATCCAAGGCAGATCTCCACTCTTTTCTTATCAAAGAACAAATAATTGCACTGGGGAAGGAGTAGCAGGCTCCCTGCCCATCCAGCCACCAAACCAGACACATAGCAGTGTCCTGTGTCCACCCAAACCACAGCCAGGAATTATGCTAATAGGATGGGATGTGCAATTAGATATCCAATTCAGTACCTTTGCTACCCATCACAACTGGCTGGGCATGGAGGATGTCTGCCTTGGAAAACTGCAAACACTTAACAGGGATCAAATCGTCCTGAGCGAGCAAACAAACAGAAAGAATATGACTGGGCAGAGGATGTGCAGAGGGAGACACAACTTAGAGATGGGAAAACCCTGCTTGGACCCTAATTCCTATGTGGAGACATAAAATGTACAGACAGCACCAGTGAAAAGAGATTATATACAGCCAAATCCCTTCCACGCTTCAGAAGACGAGGACTGGCCATAGCGCTGGCTTGGTGGAGAGCTTGATGGGAACACACAGGACAGGCTGTTGCTGCATGCCACATCAGTTCCTCCCTCTGCCTCCTCCCCACCAGCTCTGCTACCCACAGCACTCCTCTCTCCCTCTCCTCTAAGTTTCTTGACTCTTTTTAAGCACCATTTTGGCCCATCAGGCTGTGGACATGCGAGACCTGCTGTGAGGTAAGGCAGCCAGTGTGCACGGGGCAGAGCAGGACACAGCGGGCACTGCAGTCAGAGCGGGACACAGTGCACTGGGCAGAGGGGGACACAGCAGGCACACAGCAGGACACAGCATTGCAATCAGAGCAGGACACAGTGGGCACTGCTGTCCAACTTCAAAAGGCAAATCTGATAGCCACGATCACCTTTAACAGCAGAGCTCCCGCACACCCAGCAGCAGGCCTGCTGGCCCCGCAGCCCTGCCTCTGCACACACAGGCTGGCACCTTTCTGATCCCGTGGCGCTGGTTTTACTCTGTGCCATCCACACAGTCACCCAGTCCTTGCCCTTTGTTACTTCTGTGTATTGAGCTTAATCTTAGCTCTGTGTGACCTGTGTGTTTCCTTTCTGTCTTCAACCTTCGCAGCAAAACTGCTCTCTGCTGCCCAGGGACGAGGGCAGCTCCATCGCTGGTAAATGCCCCCCCGGGGGGGGCTGGGGTTGCAAAGGGGTTTCAGCCCAGGCAGGGTGGGGGAGCTCAGAGCCACAATGGTGCAAACATTCCCTGTGTTTGCTTGGACTTTCCTTCTGGGCAGTCCTGAGCCACCCAGGGAGGAGGGGTACAGAACAGCTAGGTTCCTAGGGAACCTGCTTTGGCAGGGGGGTTGGACCCAGTGATCTCTTGAGGTCCCTTCCAACCGCTACAATTCTGTGATTCACTCCTAATCTTCACCCTGTGTTCCAGCTTGGCCTTACTGTTCAGAGGATCCCCTTCATATCCACACATACCAAAGCACCCCACCTCCTGATTCCAGCCTCTCCTCTCTGCCTCCAGCATCTCCACAGACAGGGATCCAGCCCCAGCACACTCCTTGTTCTTCAAGCCCAATTATGTTCTTGGTCAGGGATGGGATCTCCCCCTGGTGACCCCCTGGTCACCTCCCTTATCCAGAATAAAGTGTAGAGGGAAACCATGTGCTTCAGCAAGCAGCTTAAATGAATTTGAGACAGTGGAGTGGGTCAGGAACTAAAACCAAACTGTCACATACAAAAGTATGTGAGACCACACAGCCAGCCTCAACCTCACTGGCAACCACAGGCTCAAACCTAAATCACCACTTGAAGAGAACCTGAAAGATCCCCACACAGCTCCTTCCGAAGGAGGACGGAAAGAAACACAATCCTCCCTGCTGGCTGGGAGTTGTAGGAAAGCAGCCCATTGTTTGAGGGTGTCAGAAAGTGTAGAGACAATGCAGGGAAGAAAAACATTTTAAGCTTTATTACAGACAAGCTCATGTTTCCCAGAAACTATCTTTTCACATTCATGGTGGAAAAAAAGCTATTTTGGTGCTGAACAAAACCGTAGCACAAAGGCTTCAGCAGGCTTTGAGGGCCAGCAGCAGCACAGACAGACATTTTGGTCCACAAAACTAAAAAGAACTGAAAATTTATTTTTTATTTGCCTTTAGCACCTTATCACACCTAGCTCTCCTTCCTGCAGCAAAGGCAACAGGAATGTATAGCTGATAATACAGATTTTCATTAAAAAAGCAAAGGACTGAGACCACATCAGAAGCTCCCAGATCCAGCTCCATGGACTAACACTGGTGACAATTAGGGCACAAGCACGATTTGCCATCAGAGGGATGTGCTCCTGCTCTATTCCAAGTGAAATGTTTCCACATGGAAGAAACGCACACACAAAACCTACAGGATAATTACCCAGAGCAGCAAGGCTGGGGGAAGAAATGGTTTTAAGTCTACACCCTGTGTTGAAGGACATTGGTGTTAAGGAGGCTGCTTCTGCATTAGAACACCCAGTCCCTCCAAGCCCAGAGACCCACCATGGATGATGCAACAGGCTGAAGACAGAGGCATCCACACGTTTCTGCTGGGTACGCGGCAGAAAATTGATGAACACCACAGAGGTGAAGTTAGAGCTGCTTTCAGATGCATGCCATAGTTTGCAAAAAGGATGAAGGATGATCAGCAAGCTTGCACAGCAAGGGCTGAGCCCAGTGGTGCAGTCACAAGCAGAAGTGAAGCGACCAAGTATGTTTTTCTTGCAAAGAAAAGCCAGTTCTTCATCCCTGTCAGGCAGCAACATGTTTGCAGGGCCAGCTTCCATTTCTAAACAATCAGTGTTGCTCCCTTGCGCTTGTGACACAGACTAACAGCACAGGTTCAGCCATATTCTTATCTACAGAGTCTGTGGTATAATACAGGGTGTGTGTATATACAATACCTGTGTGAATATGTACCCATGTCTTACCTGTATTCATCTGTGGCAAAGCACCTGCAGTAAGAGCACATTCTCCCTAAGCTCTTTCTAAAAACTAAGAGGCCAGATGAATGGCCTCTGGAGGCACTTCCCCATCTTCATCAGTGACTACAGAGGAAACACTGGATTTCTTCACCAAGGGGCTGGACCCAGGTGAGGCCCCTTCAAGCCAAAGGCTTTTAGAGGAAAGATAGCACGTGTTGAAGATCAGCAAGAGCCCCTGAACCTACTTCAGTTTATGCTTTCACAACTTTCAAGGAGCATCTTCCTTCAAATTGCTTTTCCTCCTCCTGTTATGAGGTTATTTAGGCAACTGATGAGGATCAGAGCAACCTTTCTTCTCCATCAGCTCTCCGCATTCGAGGGAGCACTAAGGGAGAAGACACACAGAGCTGCACTCTGTTCTCTGCCACAGCACTTCACTGTTTATTCAAACTCCTTTTATCCATTAGCCCAAATTAGAGACATTTGAGAAGAGTTTCTCCAAGGTTGGCAGACACGTGGGCCTAGAGCAAGCTGTAACTTAGGTAAGGTAACTTAGGTCCAACCTAACCCCAGCTGATCCCCAGGAACAATATGGGAATCCAAACACCTGCAGACTTTAGCTGTGGGCCCCCTCTTCACTGCTGGAAAAGCCCAGGAAAGGCTTTCAACAGGACAGGCTCATCAAAACACCCAACTACCTCTAACTGGGTGTTCTGGTGATTTTCCTCCAAGGACACCAAACTGCCCGTTTCCCCATCATTTCAGTCCTTCACATTTCTAGGGAACAGTGAGCTTAGCAGCTGGAAAGAGACCACAGCTACCAGGACAGCTCAGAAGCAGGATAAAGGAACCCAGACTCATAATCCAGGGTTACAGCACAGTTCATCCAGACCCACGTCCTCCTCCTGCCAGCAGCCAGAAACAGGCTGTGCAGGGACAGAGCCAGGGTACAAACCTGACACTGCTAGGGCAAGTCAGATGGAAAGCCACAGAAAATTATACCCTGTTACTCAGCAACATGGGACTAACCTTCACTCATGGCAAAAGCAATTTGAAAACAGAAAAGGAAGCAGTTATTTTGGAAGCTGGTGTGGCTTTGCAGTCTGTTGTCTGTACAGGCTGGAGCTGAACCGGCAGTTTCTGTGCATCCCCTAACAGCAGAACTTTGTGTTTGCTGTCACACATCTGCCTGCAGCTCCCTCTCAGAGCTCAGCCTCCCACTTGCTTTGATTGTCTTCATTTAATCTGGCCATCTGGAATAAACCTCTAGCAAAAACCTGAGCAGAGGGGCAGAACAGATAGCTTGAGAAACCTCATGGAAACATTGAATTCTAACAACTGTCAGCAACACTCTCGGCTTCACCTTCACTTGACTATCAGAGCTTTCCCGCCATTTCTATTCCTGTGCTTCCCCCACTAGATACCACCAGCCCCACTCTTGCCTGACTACAGGTGACTCATGACAAACCTTTCCCTGGTTGCAGCAGGAGCTTTGAGGCTGCTTTTTCTTCTCCTCATTTACAATCTTTGGTGGCTGAGTTCCCCTGTCAGGCAGGCCCACAAGTGACACAAACCAGGGATTTCGGGATGCGGTGACAGGTCTGGAGGACACAGTGACAGGTCTGGAGGACACAGTGGGTGCTGACCCCCACACAGTACTGGCCAGCAATCCCTCAGTCTCGAAGCAAACTTTAGAGAAACACATCTCCTTTTCACCATTTCTAGTTACAGAAGTGCCACAGCTTTGATTAACTCCCTTCTCTGGCCAGAAGATTCCAAGAGAAGAGTTTAATCTCCCATGCTTTGATAACAGTAATCTGTTATTTCAGCAGAACAGAGCCACACCTCAAGGGTAGCTGATCCCCCTGTGCCTGCCAAGCCCAGGAACCAGAGCTGTTCGCATTTTGCCAGTTACTTTGGTGAGCTGAGCAAGGCCCCCTAAACCCTGCAAATTCCCACCCCCCTGCCTACACCACAGAGATAAAGCATTTACCTGGCAAAAGTGGGTTACTACTAGGTTACTCTTCTTACAACCAGCAGATTTCAGGCTGACAGCAACATGTCTGTAGGTTCTCCCAGGGCCTCCAGTCTCAGATTTTGCTGGCTGTGGGCTGACAGATGTGTTGCACCTTCACTACTGGAGAGGAACACAGCTCCAGCAGTGTAGGTTCCATAGGTAAGGTGCAGAACTCTGGGCATGGCAGGAGCCCTGGAGAGGAGCAAACCAGCCACACCACTGTGCTCAGACAGCTCCTGGGCTCTCCCAAGCCATTCCACTCAGGATTCCTCTCTGCTCTACAGTCTTCCAGTACCTAAAAAAACCCCACACCCTGGCTCCCACAGCTCCATCCAGCAAATTTTCACCTCAGAGAAGAAAAAAACCAAAGCAAGACCCCCAAACCAACCAAGCATGGCGAAACACAGCTTTGACTGCCTCCAGATACCTGCCTGCACACAGACCCAAGGGACAAGCTGCCACCCCAGTCTGTACCAAACACCATCCCTAAGCTGCTCACACTCAACTCACAACTCCCCTCTTCTGCCTCTGAACACACCACTGCACTTCAAACTTTCAGTGGCTTTACAAGCAGCAAGAGGCATCTGTGTTTATACACACTCGTGGTAGACTATACACCTTGGGGAATGTACACTGAAGATGTTTGGGTTTTAAAACAAAATTGAAAAATAAAATCAACTAATGTCTGCTCCTAGACACACTTTTCATGCATCAGTGGTTATTCCACAGGTAAATGAGAAGTCTACAGCTCAAGATGTTTTACTCAAGTGTTAGTCACCAAAACCAATGCCTTCAAAATACATCTACAGAATGTACCTATAGAGCTGCGAGCCAGGAGAGCTCATGGATGATGGGTTGGAACAGTTATTTATTCTTTTGACTTGACACTTTTGATCCAAATATACTGAAGCCAGGCTTTGTATTTAACATGCTAAAATGCAGCACCAGCTCAAGGTTTAAATACCCATGCTATAGGTATTTGACCCAGGAAAAAGCAAGCTCTTAAAAAAACAGAAAGTATCATTGCTCTTCAGCTATTTCAGCATGTCCCAACAGGGAGGGGAAAAAACAAACAAGCATACAACAATCATGTTACAAGAGGCACTGATCCTGGCTTTATTCACTTAAAGATACATCCAACACTTGTTATAGCTCACTTGAAATTCAAAATGCTTTTAAGAAATCAACCATAAAACCTTGATTTTTGCCTGACAGTGCTGTCAATTTTTCAAATAGCAAGTAAGTGACTTCCCAACAAGACTGGTTTGTATTAACATACATACAAAGATTAAAACTTGGTAGAAACCCTTCAGTTTCTGGTATTTGATGAATTGAATTCAAAACAACCACCATTTTCTCTGGGGAGGCTACTCTGCTTACCCACAGGGCTGGGTGCCCAGGGTCCTGGGCTACTACACTCAATCCTGACCCTGTGCCATTTTGGCCAGTAAATGAAGACCAGCCCCCTCAAGTACTGGAGAGGGACTTCACTCCCGGGTTGCATCTGGGACTTGACGGCTGTAACAGAACTGCCACAGCACTAGAAAACCTCTTTAGGACAGTGCTGTGCATGTCCCCTAGGGATCACCAGTATCGACTGCTAGCAGGGAGAAGTGCATGTTACAATCAAGAAGCATAACATGTTAATTTGGAACTCAAATACTTGGCAGTATCTTCTGTAAATTCAAGATTTATCTAAGACAGTGTGTTGCAGCCACCATATAATGATGTTCAGTATTTTTTCTTCTGCATTTATTCTTTTTAAAGTGGTGAAGAGTGCAGGACTTTAGAAATATAAATATTTCTCTATTAGAAATTGCAAAATTTAGTACTATGACACTATGAAAGCTTACAGTAATCAATTCTATGTTAAGATTCAGCATCGATATGGCATCTGAACAATCTCAGAGCTACATTCTGCCTAACTGAGCAGTTATCAACACGTCCCAATGTCACTCTGTGCAAAATACGTCCCCATATTCATGTGGCTGTAAGAGCATGAGCAGTTCTCACGTTGGTGTGTCATCCCCATGACTGTGTGACTGGTTCCTCTGTTTAACAATAGCCTAGCTAAAAAGGAGCTTGTTATGTAAAAGCAAAATAACCTTTATCCTCACCTTTATTCTGGGTCTTGGACATAGTTCAGTGACATCATCGCAGAACTACACACCAACCATTCCCATGAATTGTTTAAAGAGGAAACTGAAGGAAAAATCCAAATCAAAGACACTCACTGTTATAGTATCTTTAATTTATCTCGTGTTTTACAGAAGTCTGAACAGGTTAAAAAGCACCTCCTTTGCCATCACGTTCCTTACAGTTGGTAAAATATAATCAATGAGCAAATGTATGTGAACAGCTTGAGGATCTGCACCTTGCAAGGATTTCACAGACCAATCAATCAAAAGCCAAATTTCTTGTAGTTTTTACAATCTTGTTTTAATACAATGGTAAATCCATTCCGGTTGTAAACCTGTCCAGTCATATCTCCCCAGAACACTTTGCAAAATCCAGTGTTGATTAGCAAACTAGTTAGCTTTGGCACGGAGCTGTGCTCTCTTGCCTGTGACAGCCTGGAAACCAGTTTTGATGCTGGCGACGGAGCAGCGAGAGTGGCAGGTCTCACACTGCAAGAAATATAACCTGGTGTCCTTCTGTAGGATCGTGTCTGGTGACCGGCACGTATGACAGGTGACATACTCCTCTGCAGAAAAGGAATGAAGTTGCAGTTAAAAAGATAATGCATGATCAGCAGACAAGACACCACTGCTTCAGTGCTTTAGTTCTCTGAAAAGCTGTTCAAATGCATCTAAACATAAAAGTGGCTTCCCACAAAAAAGCAGAGGTTGAGAAAACCCAGAAGATGCCCCTAGTCCCCAGGTTAATACAGACTGGGTTTCATGTGGTATATTATGCACCAACATTGGTATTTTAGCAGTACCAACAGCAGGTTAAGATTTCCCACTGGTGTTTCCCAACTTCCTCTGCTGAAACAGCACTGCCAGACGTCAGCAGCTCTTGTACAAACACAGCACTGACACACTACTGTTGGCTACATATAACCCGTGAATCCTCTGACCAGCGAGACACACTGTACTTAACATGTAAAACAGGCTTTAGAATTAATAATTACTGAGAATTATCATAGTTCTCAAAGCCAAGGAGTGAATGTCAGCTGAAAACAAGTGATTCTCAAGTGCTCTTACTGTTTACCTTGATGTGTTTTAGTGCCAGGACAGAGTACAACCTGTGTTCTCACAACCACAGAGGAACCACCTGTATTTGCATTACCCCATTATAAAGCTGCAGCAAAGCTGTAGCTTCTTAGCACAGACTCTCCACAGCACACACACCACCCCCCCCAACCATACACAGGCCACTGGTCATCAACAGGACTCAGAGAAATCCGTAGTGGCACAGGGAGCTATACTTACTGATATATCTTCTCAAGACATTTTCTATCTGTTTTTGCTGGAATCGTCCTTTGATTACAAGCTGGTTGTTACCATCTATTGAGCCACTAATTTAAAAGAAAAATTGATTAAGGGTTTGATTTGCAGAAGACATCAAGTGTTAAAACAAGTCAGGAACATGAAGCAAGGTAAGAATAAGCCAGAATTACTTTTGTGGAAAAAAGGGCAAAATTCTGAAGGCACTTAAAAGCCTCCAGGAAGTTCTGCCCAAGCAGGACCATTGGTGCAGTAGCAGCAAACTCCAGCAGAGATCAGATCAACCCTGTACTTAAACTACACCATGAGATTTTCATACAATTGAGAATTAACGAACATCTGCTTATCTCACAGAGGTGACCGAGACAACTCCCTAGGAAAGCTGAATATGACTAGTAAGACCCTCTTCTAGCCATTCTGATGTAGCAAGCTGAATGTCATCTGGAGCTGAGGAGCCTCCAAAAGTCCAAACAAACAGGCATCTTGATTGCAACATGTGTTGCAATTAGACTACTTGATTCTCTATGTATATAACAACACTACAGTCTACAGCACAGAAAAGGACAACCAGAAAACATACCAAGACAGCACGAGATCTTTGATAGGAGGCATGTAAGACCAACACTGCTTTTATGCTAAGACAAGTGGACTTCACTGCCCCACTGGACAGAGTAATAGCTACAGGCAGCAGCCAGGCGTTCTCCCTTCCCTAGCTCACTCTCACCTGCCACAGGTTGACACAAGCCACAGAGCCATCCTCACCGACTGTGACAAACAGCTCTGCTACCAGAGCATCTCTGAGAAAGGGCCCAAACAGGGGATTCAAACCCTTAACCAGACATTTCCCAGGAACTCAGTTTGCCTCTAGATATCTTCCCTAAGACAGTAACTCCTCAATCACCCACCACAGCACTTAGGTGCAGGGAAGAAATGATCTTCAGGCACACATATACAGACCCCAACCCAAGGGTTTTATTTTTTGTCACTGTCAACCGTATTGCCACTGCTTCCCACACACCTGAGCACACAAACACAGCCTTACCTTGTACCCAATTCTGCCAACAAAAATGCCAGGAGGTGTTTTGGCTGACGATGTAATCTAAAAATAAAATAAGGTTATGTTTAACCTTTCCCTTTCAGGGAAATCTGATATTTATACAGGACTGGCAGGCTAAAACAAGCTTAAATTACCAAGTTTCAAAGGAGGCAGTGCCAGAGAGTCTCCACCAAAGAGTAGAGGCAGACAATGACCAAGGACACAAGAAAGCCTAATTATCCACAAAAATACTCCACCCCACTCCCCCAAACCAAACTCACAATTACAGTAACTACTGAAAATATGCTTTCTATTTGAGATTTTCCATTCTTATTCTCTCATTCCCCTGCCATTCCCTTAAAAAAAAACCAAACCAAAACACACCAGAAACCCCCCACTACTAGCTACCATTAAAAATTTGCTTTAATACACTCTCCAGAGCCTCAGCACTATTTCATCAGGACTGTTTTCTGGCCCACTTATGAAACACATCAGATATGCATTCCCAGAAGTGCCCACAAAGAATAGAGCTGCCTTCACAAAAAATAATTCAGACATAGAAAGCACTGCAGAAAGCAGCAGAAAAAAAATTACTGCACTCCATACCATTCACCAAGGGAATTGTATCTGTAGTCTGCTCAAATTAGAAAGAAAGAACTTTCCTCACACACACACCCAGCCCAAGACTTGCAAGAAAGTATCACTGGTGACACAATACAGACTCCATAGAAGCCAGTGGACTCAAAGCAATAGGTTTACCTTTAGTCCATGAGGCCCATGTAGCAGGCCTACCATTGTCACAGTTTAAGTGTAAAATAAGATATTGTCTCAATATATCCTCTTCATAAATGTCTGCTCACAGAGAAATGTACAGAAAATGAGCAGAAGAAATAAGCTTCCTAATCTGGAAGTAAACTCTTCTGGTTTGTCAGTTAATTTTGTCAGCACACACACATTCAACACCGCAGCCAACAGCACAGGAGAGTGCATTCAGCAGCTATTCCTGGGAAATCTCCAGAGAAAAACTTACAATTTGCAGATATCTGTAAAGTTGACAAAAGATGTTTTCTTGGTCCCTACTCTTACAACCTGTGGAGGCTTCATGACAAATTTCCGTTTCTCTCCAGCCACCATGTCAGGGTTTTTTTCCCGCATGATGTTGAATACTCTGTTGAGCAGCTGCAAAGACAAAAGGATTCACATCAATGAGCTCTTGTGTTTCTCAAAGGAAGGACATCACTTCTAAAAACCTGAAACAGCATTCACTGCCTTTGCCCATTAGCATTTTCCCCACATGCTTTTGAACACACACTTAAATGTTCTGATAAATGCAAAACACAAAAGCTGTTTCCCCAAGGGTTTACACTTCATGATCTGCAAGCGCCTCAGCCTATTTGCAGAAGTGTTTTAACTGTCACTGATAGTGCCCTGTATGAAAATTAACTGTGATTGACATGCTTTGTTAATTCTCTGTTCATGAGCTTCTGACTACAAGTCCTTTAATTTTCAGTCAGAAACAAACATAAGGCCCTGCTCTACCCCATGCACATCAACATGGAAAATACTTCTTAAAAAGTCTTTTGAACATTACCTCATCATATGTGTAGTCCCTTTCTGAGCCTGCCCATGCAGGTCCTGACTGAAGGCTAAAAGAAATTCCATCATCTTTTTTGCTATCTTCATCCTCAAAAGCTGGAAAGAAAGTTGTTTGCAATTCATTAAGAAAATAAACATTCTTTAACCTCATGCTTACTCCATTTCTAAAAGGTTCATCAGAGAAAATACAACAAAGATGTGGACATGAGTCTTCTCTGTCTGCCTATAAGGAACACCAACACTTCTGACAAACTTAGTGCTTTTATAGAACACTTTTCTGATAAATAGTATAGCAATAATTTTAATAAAATGGATTTCAAAACAAGACAGACACTTGAACAGAACTTATTCACCTACAACATGGACTACATTTTGCTTTCAACATCTCACTGAGCCACCCTATACTCTTACCTTCATCCTTCTCCATTATCTCATCTTCATCTGGAAACTTCACATTCTTCTTTTTCTTCTTTTTATTGCCCAGCATGATATCAAGGTCATCTTCAGGTTCTACTGCCTCTGGCACATCTCCTTCAATTTTCAAGTCCTGCAAAGAAATAAAGACCATAGTTTACAGTATTAAACAAGAACCTCCATTGCACAGCATTAGAAATAATACTAGTAGCACACTATGAGAAGTACATTGAATCACAGAATCATAAAATGTGTTAGGCTGGAAGGGACCTTCAAAGGCCATCTCTAGTCCAACCCCCTGCAGTCAGCAGGGACATCTTCACTAGATCAGGTTGCTCAGAGCCCCATCAAGCCTGACCTAGAATGGCTCATGGGGTGGGGCCTCCACCACGTCTCTGGGCAACCTGTGCCAGTGATCCACCACCTTCATATTGAAGAATTATTTTCTAATATTCAACCTAAATCTCCCCTTTTGTAGTCCTATTGCCCTTGGAAACAGTTTCTTCCCCAGCTTTCTTATAGGCACTGTTCAGGTACTAGAAGGCAGATGTAAGGTCCTCCTGGAGTCTTCTCTTCTCCAGGCTGAACAAGCCCCATTCTTTATGAAGACAGGCTGAGATAGACTCATGAAAAGAGCACTGCTCTTCTCCTAGGCAGCAGGGCTGGAGTTTTATCTTCCGTCTGGTCAAGAACAGGAACGTGCTATACCTACCTAAAGTCATCAGTCATTTTAGGGCACAAAGGAACAAAACACCCTACATACCAGACAGTAAGGTAAGGCAAAGCTGAGCTACCCCCAGCTAGTCTAATTTGTTATCACGATTCAGCACATGTGGAGAACACACAGCAAGCATTTTGCCTGCCAGGGGTAGATCAGAGGGCCATTTTCTTCCCCAAAAGGCAGAACCTAAGAAGATTTACACAGGACATAACATTTCTCTGTGCTCTTGCCCTCTGGCCTTACAAGTTACACTGACATAATACAGAAACACAACTTGGAATAAAATAATAAATGTTAAAAGAAACTTTGAAAAAACCCCAATCCTTTCTAAAGAAAACACCAGAGTAAAACCAGATTTCTTTACAGATTTATACCCTTTATTCGCAGGGCTGGCCTTTAGAGGACTATTCTCTGTGGGGCTTCTGACATTCATTTACTCTGTCACCCCTTACTACAGAATTTCTTGCTCATTGTGCAGATCAGATTTTTTTCACTTCTGGGCAAAAAGCCCTGCTTTTTGGGACAAGCACGTTCAGCAGAACCTACTATATATGAAAGACACAGCAAAGCCCAGCTTCCATTCTTAACTGCACTAGGACACAACAACAGACTGAAAACAGTTCCTCGCGCTGCCAATCCCAAGAAAACAAAGCAAGGAAGTTAGCTGCCAGAGGAGATGGCCTAGTTACAGAAACAAACCTTTACACCTTCTTCTGCTTCATCTATATCAAATATCTTTTTTGTTTTTTTCTTCTTTTTCTTTTGATTGAAGAAGTTTAAATCGTCCAGGTCATCTGTTGCATCTAAAAACCAAAGGATTGCCAAAAGAAGTGTAACTGCAGAATCCACATCTTCAAAGATAGAAGCAATTAGCTGATGCCCCTACAAATATCCTTCAGATTTTAAAGAGATCATTTTCCTCCACCCCAAATACCTCAGTACTATTTTACAGTTTCTGAATGTTCTAGCTGCATTTTCTTTTTTTTCTAAGTCCTTAATCTTTCTTTCTGCTGTACAAGAGAAACTAGCCACTTCTGTCATTATAGTAGAAATGCTTGGAAAGAAGCAAAAGAAAACTGAAGGGAGGAAGATATACTTTCTTTGGTCAAATACAGGAGCCAATTGTATCAACAAGCTGGATTGAAGATAACAGCATTCTGTGAAGCAGGTCATCTTGAAATGACACTGGCCTCAACTTAAAAACTAAGGTCATACACTCAACTGCAAGCTTATTTCCCGAAAGATTCCAAAGAACACTCTAGTTATCACACCCACAGTTGCCCAAAAACTAGAAACCCTTTTAACAACATTTCTGTTATTCACAGTATTGCTTAATTGTTCAAATGAAAACCAGCCATAATTTTGGAATTATTGCAAGAACTGCATATGGAAGACGTAAAACTTCTTGCTAGCTGTTTTAGGGATTCTCTTTTCATTGCCTCACACAAAAGACTCTGAGTCAGGAAAGTGGAATTTGCATAAGCCACTGGTAGCTTGCTGCATGTTTGTGAACATGATTTCAAACAGAAGGGAAACAGGCAGCAGGGTATTACTCAAAGCCTCTAAACCCAGGGCCCCTTACACTATACCCTGTGATGCCAAATTCTTTAAATGGGGCTTGCAGTCTCAAAATACAGAGGGACTACCTGTGGGAGTTTATCTACAGGGGTTCACTTTACCTTTCTTCCTGCTGTCTTCTTCATCTGCTTCCACATCTTTGTCTTCTGTTGGCTCTGGTTCAACTTCTTTTGCTTCTGACTGCTGAGTCTCTTCTGCTTGTGTATCCCCTCCTTCCTCATCCAACATAAAGGGCTTCTTCTTTTTCTTCTTCTTCTTGCTCATAGTGGGATCGAAAATCATCTGTAAAAGTCAAGAGTTCCTTAGCAGCATAATAATCACCTACATTGAATATTTATAACACCTTTAAGTTTCTCTGAATGGTTACCCAAACTGTTCCTTGGCTTCAATCTCAACTAGGGATTTTTCTAGATCTCTCAGAACATAATACAAGTTGGCTGACTGAAGAGTGATTACATAGGCTTCCTTAAAAACATCACAGATCTTGTCCCAAGGCATAACTGACATGACCAATTGCAAGAGAATGCTGCTTGAAAGTTTAGAGTTTCTGCTATTTTTCCTACAATAGTCCAGATTTCCTGCCATCTATGTATTAGTTCAGCTGAAAATATATTAAGGCTGTGAACCGTTAACAGACTAGCTAGCAGCTAATTCTCCATTTTATCATCATCACAGACTCAAATTTTGAAGTAAATCTATGTGAGACAATCACTTTATCACTCATTATCAGAAAAGCATTAAGCACACCTATACCACAGAGCCTGATTACAGGTCAGTTATGCCTTGTACTGCTGTTTGTGAGATGCATTAACTTCCATATATATTAAAGAGTAAGATTCTCTTGACAAGAACGCTCTGGACTAGGGAGAAACCTGGAAGGGCCTCGTGATACAGGTCTCAACACTGAAGAAGCAAAGGTCTTGTCCTTTTCTCCCACAGATGAGAAATGAACCTCAAAGATCAAGTGATTAAAAGCTGTTAATGAGTTCTTTAGCCAGAGAAACAGCTTAATTCACCTAGTCCAACTGTAAGGAAGGCACCAACCCTGACTCACTTTTAACCTATTCTTCACCTGCAGACCTGAAATAATATACAAGCTCTTACTTTCCAACACAGGAATGTTTATTACTTTTTTCACTTAAGATGCAAGTTTGGCATCATGATCAGCTTGTTACATACATCTCACCCCACAGTATACATTTAATACAACAATTTTAGACAATGAGAGTCGTTCTTCTGATTTTCTTATCAAGCAATGGAAGCAGGTTCCCACACAGAGTTAAAATTCAGCATCAGGAATACCTTCACTATGAAAATGCCACTTCTTCGAAATTTCTTCTGAATTTCTGGAACTTAAAAATTTCACAGAGGCTCTAGTTAAAGGCAGTGTTTGAAGCAAGTGTCAGAAAAAAAGCGTCCACATATATGGGACACTGAAGCTCAAGGCTTTCAAATGGCTGACGAGTATCTTAAACTGCACACCCTACGCTAGAACTGCTTTCAAAGTTCTGCCAGAGGGCTTCCTCCTCCTGCGGAGACACACGCACGTATGAATCATGCTCCTGGTAATGCACAGCAACCAAAGAATCTGCACAACCAGTTATGCTGTCTGCTGGCTTCCTCCTGCAACCTCTTGAGTCTGCTGAAGCAGAAGGAAAGCTGCCTGCATCGGCAAGAGTCTGCAGCTTCAGGAACAGGCACATGGACAGCATGTTTGAGACCATGACTCAATACAATGAAGAAGCTCTGCAAGACTCTGAGGAGTTTTATTTCTTCTCAAGTGATTAAGCAAATGTAAGATCACTTAGATCGGGTGTAATAATTTCTAAGAAGGAACCAGCCCATCCTTTCCACATCGCTCTTTGCAAGCAAAAAGACATCTCTCATACCCAACAGCCACGAAGCTTATCTTGTGTCTACGAGAGACAGAACGTGTCTTTGCTGCTGCCACACTAAACTGAAGTTAACACAAGGACAACTTCTGGATGCAGGAGGTTGTTTAATTGCTGGAAAAACAACATGGCTGGCCCTGAACAAAGCACTGCTGAAGGTCCACTCCATCCAGTCAGGTCACGCCAAGCTTCTGCAAATCTAAGGCCTAGTCATAACATGCTAAGTGCTCGCAGAAAACCAACTTCAGAGTGCCTGAAATATTTTGTTCAAGAACTTCAATGAAAAATAAGCAAGAGTCTCAGGGCACAGACACTTGAACAAACAAATCACGATATAAACTCACCAGCCTGATAGCCAGGCCAATCTGCATTTTGCCTTTCCGAGCTAGACATTTCATGAGTTTCTTCATTCCTTTCCTCTATTCAGTATGTTTCATTACTCAAAGCATTATGATACCACTTAAGCACTGAAGAACTCTAAAAAGTTGCAGGCCCTCTACTGAAGGGACCGCAGCCCCCAGCACAAATATGCTTTTCCTGTGTAGAAACTGTTAGAAATCTCCATCCTGTTTCTCCTTTCAGAGCCAAAATTCCATACAAGGGTTTCTCTTTTGTTGATCATGGTTTATTCTCACATCCGGCTCCATATACCTACTCCTAATTTCAAATACCTACACAGTCAAAATCCCAATTTACAGGAAATGAGCAAGGGAATTAAAAATAAATCAAAGCTTCATAGTCCAAACACAACTCTCAAGACAGAACTAAACTGCTGTGACCATGGCTCATTAATCTGAATAAACACATGCATGTCTACAAAGTGCACAGCAACTGATAAAGTTAGTTCAGGTACCCTTACACTACAGCAAGTTGATGTTTACAATGAAGTGCAAAATTACTGAGACCAATCTGCACCTAAACCCTCTGGCTGAATTCTCTATTAATTCCTGAAGCTTCATAAAATCACAGGGCCAGCAGAGCTCTGGGATATCTAGTAGGATTACATAGACAGTAGGATTTTTAATGAAGGAAATAGATAATGGCCTGCTTCCCCTCGCAAACAGGGCCTGCGTTGCCTCTGCTGTGCCACATTCCAGGCAGCACTCAGACAGCTGCTACATTCTGTACACAGCTCTGAAAATGTTAAGCTACAGTGACATCTATATCAGTTTAAAGTGCAATCTGGCCTTCCAGAGTCTTCTTAACTTTATAGGATCACTGGCTTTAAAAAGTTTCACCAAATGGAAATCGGCAACAAGCTATTTAGCTCCAAACAGCCAGGTATGCAGGAGTTCTGGAAGGCAGGTGCACTCACTCATTAACTCACAAAGACACCGGTCAGGAGTTCTAACAGTGACAGCTCACCAGTGATCGCTGCTACCATTTTTATTCTCTGTCAATCTGCTACATAAAGCAATCCAGAGATGCAACTTTACTACACAGGATATTCCTGGTATCCCTTGTAAGAGCAAATACGTTGCCATGAGAAAAGTAATTTTACTGACACCTAAACCAAATACACACTGGAAAGCTCCAGATGAACCAGTCTATGGCCCTGTGATCACCTGAGACCGAACACACCTGATGCAAGGATTCCTGGGTCCTCATTTCCCAAACCAGAGTACAACCTAGACAGCAGAACTGCAGTTCCAAGGACACAATTAGGCATAAAAATCTAGTACACTCATTCTGGATGATAAAGTAACCAAATAAGTCAGTCTTAGCGTCCATTAAAATAATTAGTAATTACATTAGTTCTCCTTTATTACACAGGACACTATGACTTGCCTGTCTCCAAGGCCATAGCAACCTCTTGCTCAGAAGGAAACCAGGCACACAGGTATTTTAAACACCACCAGAAAGAAGGCAAAAGACCAGAAGTCTGGATAGAGGCAGTGAAGTTTCCCTACAGGCTATGGAGTCATCCACCAAGGTGCTTGTAACCTCATACAGGTAGCACTTTCCTTTTCCCCAGGAAAGCACCTGAAATGAGGATACTACAGGTGCCAATACCTGGCATCTACATCACCAAAAGAATTTACCCAAGGCAGATGTACCGACTTCCCCGGATGTGTGCCTAAGCAAAGTTCTCATTTGTTAAGATATACCTCTTCAGGTCTCAAGGCTATGAGACATGATACCTCTGTCTCATTCTGGAGCTTCAGTAAGTAAACTGGCTAAACGAAAGCACGAGACATGATGGAGAAGGGAACGATGGGGAAAACCGCCTTCCTCCCCGGCCCTACCCCCGCTAGAGGCGGGCGCCAGCAGAGCTCGGGTAGCTCCAGCCGAATTCGAGGCCTTCCCGCCGTACGTGGAGCCAGACCATAGCCCCGGGCCAGGCGGGACCCCGCGGCGCGCACAGACCGGGAAGGCTCCCGGGAAAGGCGCGGGAAGGCTCCGTGGGAAGGCGGCAGCGCCCGGCCAGGCCTCCGCCCACCGGTCCGAGAGGCGGCCGCGGGCACCCCCGGGCTCAAGGGCCGGCAGTGAGCGCGGCAGCGGCCAGCGCCGCCCGGCAGGGCCTCAAGAACCCCTCGCCACCGCCCG
>VZTU01024205.1:200544-252852 GCA_013400835.1 Zapornia atra | reverse complement strand
ACAGGCGGGGAGTGAGTAGGAGGAATCTATCGCAGGCAGTGGCGGGGCTGAGGCACAGGGGAGGGGGGGAGAGGCGCCGTACTGCTTCGGAGGTAGGCCTAGGAAAGCAGCCCTTCTCCCCGGCCCCAGGGCAGCTGGCTGGTGCGGGAAAGGCCTGGAGAGCGTCAGGTCCAACCCACTTGTTCACACGGTCTCCTAGAGCAGGTTACTCAGGACTTCATATCTTCAAGGATGAGGACACCACAACCTCTCTGGGCAACCTGGCTCACCATCTTCACAATAGAATGGTTTTCTTTTATGTTTAAGTAGAATTTCCTGTATTACAGCCTTTGACTGCTGCCCCTCGTCCAGTCACCCAGAAGGGTCTGGCTCTTTCTTGCTTACCCCCTCTGTACACATCGATAAGATCCCCTGAGCCCTCTCTTCTGTAGGTTTAACAAGCCGGGCTCTCGGCATCTGCTATGTTGGGTGCTCCAATGCCTTAGTCCTTCCTCATTCCGTTTCCCTCATAAAAGAACATGGCACCGATGCGCAACAGAATCACACATTAAAATGTGCGTCCCAACCAACCCATTTCATGCATTTCTGCTAAAGCAGACAGAGCACTCAGCCCAAACAGTGCCACAGGGTGTTTTACGTTTCGCTATTTCTAGACTGTTTCCATTTTTGCAGTCCTATAACTTCCCATTATGGGATGTAAGCCTGTACTACTCTTTTTACACCAGCAGGAGATTAAGCACGCTGTATCATTTAACTTTTTAATCACCTACAAGAAAAGACAGCCTATCTTTTCTATCCTTGGCCTTCCTCTCCTCTACCTTTGCTGCTTGTCCCAGTTGAAAATGAAGACACCCAGCATACCCTGTGCAAATCATCAGGTTGGGGACAGCAGGCACCAGGGCAGAACCAGTTTTAGCTTTTCCCAGTATGGTTAAAATATTTCTCCTTCCAACCTCTGAAATCCAACTTCAAAATAGCCTTTCTTGCCTTAATACCACCACAAGTCCCACATGTATTTGCAGAATTTGTGTCCCTGTCACTTGCCAGTATGTCGCAGGGATTTTCAGGTAGTGCAGGCAGCTGTTTAACACTCTTGGTAAGCTGAGCAGACACACTCAGTGTTGCTGTCACAGTCAAGATGATCTCCCACCAAGCCCTTCTTCCTCCCTTTGCTGCAGGCATTCACTTCAACATCCCTGTCACATCAGAGTGATACAGTGAAACATTTTGGCATAAAGGTAGAGCATGTGGGTTGCTCCTGACTCTGTCTGCATTGGCCTACCCATAGCCCAACACCCACCTCACTCCCCAGCCCTCACCTGGACCAACCTTCTCTCCTGAGAGGGGGGCAAAATACTTTTGTATCACCCCCAATTACATTTGTCTAAGCTGTTCTTAAAAAAACACCATGGACAGAGATTCTCTCTGCAGCCTGTTCAAGTGTTTCCTGTGTGATTTAGTCTGGGTGACCCTGCTCTGGCAGGGGGGTTGGACTAGATGATCTCTCAAGGTCCCTTCCAACCCCCAACACTCAGTGATTCTGTGAAGTGGCTGACAAAAAAAAAAATTCTTCATCTTCCTGCTGTGGCTTAATCCAGTGTCTGTTGTAGTGTCCCTGAGGACACAGAAATTCTCTGTTCTCTGTGTGACAACCCATGGGCCTTTGGAAGGGGTGTGCCCGTTCTTGTCTTGCCCCCACAATCATCGCTTTCAGAACATGCAAATCCAGCCCCTCCAACCTTTTTTATGACATGATGATTTTTTTGTTCTCATTTTCATTGCTGTCTTCTGCACCTCACTTATATACATATTTCTTCAGTGCAGCACCCAATACTGGGCACAGCACTTTCCTCGGATGCCTCAGCAGTACCAAACAGAGCAGCATAATTCCCTCCAATGTCTCATCCATACCATGTTGGTCAATACATTTTAGAATAAGATTCACCATTTGCTTTGTCAATAATGCTTGGGCACCAAGTGTTCTTGGTGACAAATACCCTGTGACACTTGCTGCTCAAAACTCCTGAGATTTCCTCTGGTCAGGCTGCCTGATGGATAACACATAACACAATGTTGTGCACATGCATAACAGCATTTGGGAAATGGCAGAGGAAAAGCTAATGGGAGCTGATAGCAGGGCTAGGCTGGAGTTACGACCTGATATCCAGATAGAAACCAAAACTGTCTTTGAAGTTCTTGGCCGCAGAGACTGCAACATCAAAGGCATGCCTGGGAGATCACCTTATATTGATTTGTTTCCCTCCTCTGCTGACAGACTATTCAGGATGTAGGAGTTCCCTGTTCTATTTTCTTCTTTGCTTTCCCTGTGAATTAAATAAGTTCCAGAAACTTAAGAGTGCTGGTACATTAGTTGTTAATTAGTTGGTACCAATTACAACAGTTTGCTATGAACAGCTGGAACTAGTGTCTTTGATCTGGTCCTTGGGGAAAAAAATCCTACATGATTTTTGGTAATGAATCATAGTCTGGGTTAAAGAGTTTGCAGAAACACATGGATAAAAAGGTTGTGGGGTTTGGGGTTTTTTTTTCCTTATTTCATTGATGCGCAGCAATCATGACATATTAAGAAAGAGACACATGAAGTAGAGTTCTAACTTTGCCAAGATTTAGATACTCAGATTTAGAAGCTCAGAAATTGAGTGCACTGGAAATAATATCCAGTTGCCCAAGTTTTAGTCTGAAAGTCTGGGATGAAAAAACTCCAAATGCAACCCTGAACTGGGGAGATGGCACAGGAAAAATTGGGTGAAATAGGCTTGGGGAGGCTGTTAGCATGGCTTCCCTCAGAGCAGTGCCCAGCCTGCCAGAAGAAGACCTTCTGCATTTGCCCTACTGGATCCCAAGCCCTGCTTCTAAAGCTCCCTGGGATCCTGAAGCCATAAAATCTGATGACATCAGACATCTCTTTTAAGTCACTACTACACACCTAAACTGAGATCACAGACTGGTGCATAGCTCTCTCCATCTTAACTGTGCTTATGTGGTTTCCTGGGGAGCAAAAAGAGGAATTTCATGCTGACAGTGTCAGGTGGTGGCCAAACATCTTCCTGTACAGGGTGAACTTCACTTACACTCTGTTGGTGTAAGCCTAGGCACAATTTAAGGCTTACATGAGCACTGAGTTTTAAAGTAGATTTTCATTTAAGCTTTGCATATGTCAGTTTTTACTAATTCTATGTGTAGGACTGAATTCTGCTCTCAGTAAGTAATTCTGATTTAAAATGTCTGGTCTAAAGATTGCTGTGGAATAAGCAGTGCTAACAGCTGGGCTTAAACACACTGACACAGGTTTAACTTAATCTGCGTTTAAGATATCTATAAGACAGAGCTGGAGCCCAATTCCCACCCAAAAAGAGTGAAACAGCAAGAAAAAGGACCCCTGATGGAAATCTGGAGCAAACAGGTCTGTGCTCTTAGGGAGGCCTGGAGAATGGCTCAAGTAGGTTTGGAGAAGGAAGTAATTGTATGGAACAAGGCGGCTTCCTGGCACAGCAGCCCAGCCAAACAGGACCGCTCTGTGAAGGCGACAGGCCTCTGTCACAGCCTGAGGGTGAGGACAGAGGAAGGTCTGCTTCACAGCCAAAGCCCAGCTGGTAGGGATGGGGTGGTACAGGAACAGGCACAGGTGCAGGTATAGGTGTAGGTATAGAATCATAGACCGGTCTGGGTTGGAAGGGACCCCAGGGGTCACAGAGCTCCAATCCCCTGCCACAGGCAGGGCCACCATCCTCAGGCCTGGAGCAACACAAGGTTGCCCAGGGTCGCATCCAACCTGGCCTTGAACACTTCCAGGGGCAGGGCATCCACCCCCTCTCTGGGCAGCCTGTTCCAGCCCCTCACCACTCTTTCTGTAAAAAACTTCCCCCTAATATCTCATCTAACCCTTCCTTCCTTTAGTTTTAATCCATTCCCCCTTGTCCTGCTATCTCTTCGCTTTCACAAAGCTGATTCCCCTCCTGTGTCTCTGCTCCCTTCAGGGACTGGCAGGCTGCAGTGAGGTCCCCCCGCAGCCTTCTCTTCTCCAGGCTGAACCAGCCCAGCTCCCTCAACTTCTCTTCGCAGGGGAGGTGCTCCAGTCCTCTGATCATCTTTGTGGCTCCTCTGAACCCTCTCCAACAGTTCCACATTTTTTTTGTATTGGGGGCCCAGATCTGGACACAGGACTCCAGCTTGGCCCTTACGAGGGCAGAGTAGAGAGGGACAATCCCCTCCCTGTCCCTGCTGGCCACCCCTCTTCTGATGGAGCCCAGGATACCAGTATAGGTATGGTTCTGGCTGTGCAGAAAGGGAACAGGTGAAAGGGGAGATGGGGATCTCAAACCCTTCCTGTGGGCTTGCTCTTTTCACAGGTTTTTGAAAAGCCGTATTTGCATTTTAATTGGTGCCTTCACACAGTGGTGAAAGACCTTCCCAAAGGATCCAGCACTTGGTCAAAACGCCTATTTTTGAGGCTTCTCCCAGCCCACAGTCTGGCACGGTTCAGGCTGAGTCAAGTTCTTTCCTTTCTGTCTTTCACCATGCTTTCATCTACCCAGTATGTGAAATCCTCAGTCACTTCAACTCCCACGTTCCTCCTTACTCCTCTTTGTCACTGTGTTAGTAAAGCACAGCTGTGCTTCTGCTGCTGGTATGCCATGCTCACTGCCCTTACCTTATTCCCCAACCTGCTGCTGTTCCTTTTCTTTTCCTTGATCTCAGTTATTAAATAATTATAATAAAACAGGTTCTATGCTTGCTTGCTTTTGAGCCAGATTATTCACCAGCATTTTGAAAGAAAAATGGAAAATAACTTCCAGACCACTGTTAAATTGTTTATGAGAAAGTGGAATGGGCCGTAATTAACCATATTAAAATCAATTTTCCTCTCCGAAAATGATCCTGCTTTGTTGCCAATGGAATTAAAGAGTAAAATCATTCTCAAACAACTTAAAACTATTAAGGGAATATTACATTGGACTGCAGTTGCATGAATACACACACAAAGTCAGACGCTTTATCATCTTGGCAAAATTTTAAGATGTGGGTTTAGTCACTTTTGGGCTGCTTGCAGAGACACAAGCAGCACACACACAAAAAAAGGTGAAAGTTATTGTCCAAAGTTGAACTTTATGGTAACTGGCAGACTTTGCAGAACAATAAGTAGAAGGCTGGCAAACTCTGGTTACAGCTAATTATCTCCAGCACAGTTCTAACTGCAGGAACACACTGTGCCTGCACTCTGGAATCCGGGAGGTAATCAAGCTACAGTCCTCCTGCCACTCCATCCTTGCCTTGCTTTTTCCTCTCAAAACCTTTTAGTCCCTGTTTTCTTTTGTTTTCTGTACACAAAGCATTTCTGTCCAAATGCTTTCTCAGGTCTGTAGAACTCCACATCTTGTCATGGCCAGAGAGTATTTTCCAAAACCTGCCACTATAAAGTAACGTATGACGTCTCTTTTCCCGAGAGCCGTGCTGCCATGCCCACTGGACAGACTTACTCCCTTTTCTGCCTGGAGCAGTGTTAAGACACATCTTGCAGGCATTGACCTCTGAGAAATGTCTCCTGATGTTCCTCCCAACTATAGTCCCAAAGGGACTTGGTCTAAAAGACTGTAGTCCTCATGGTTATTGGATGTGTTTACTGAGGAAAGTACCTACCTACTTCCTAAGTAGGGTCTAACCTTGGCACTCAGAGCCTTCATGCACCTGACAGGCTGTTTGCCATTTCTCCATGATGGTTGGTGTTTCTTGGGGTGATGGGCTGTCTCTGCGGGGAAAAGTAATAGAGATCAAGGTGATCCTCACTCCCACTTACAACATGTTCTTCCTGGACTGGGTTATTCTCTGAACCTTTTGTAACATCCAATCCCAAATGATCTCTGAGTCAGGAAGTACAATGGGTTGTTTTCTTCCCTCCAGTTCATGCCCGAGGGCTGGGAAACCCTCCTGCACATTGAATGCTAAATGTCCAGGAGGCATCAGCCTTCTCTCTGCGTGGGGCTGAGCTTTTCAGACAGCCTGCTCTCTGCTTGTGTGAGCTGAGAAATCAAGCACTGCAATGAACTGAGGAGGTTAATAATGGGTTGTATGGAGCTTTATCGTGAGATAGGCAAGGCTAGGTGCTCTGAATCATAGGATCATCAAGGTTGGAAAGGACTTTCAAGATCATCAAGTCCGACCATCAGCTCTAGACCACTGTGACCACTAAACCACCTCCCACAGCGCCACGTCCCCTGTCCTGTGAACACCCCCAGGGGCAGCGACTCCGCCACCTCCCTGAGGGAAATCGGAGCCCGCACCGGAGCCCAGACCACATCCCTTGTCTCACAAAACGCGTCTCGTGCAGAGCGGACGGGCGCGCCGTGCCGGTGCCAGCCTGTCCCCCCCGCGACTCCCCGCAGCAGGGCTGCGCTCCGCACAGCGTCTGTGCGGGAGGCTCCTGCTGGGCGCCCCCTGCCCCGGCATGGGCAGGCGCTGGAAGATCCCGTTATGTACCGGTGCGACCGGGTGTCGAGAGCTGCTGGCGGCGCGCACGTACCTTCCTCGCCCCTTCATCTTTTATCCCCGCATCTCGCATCCCCGCGGAGCCGCGGGTGCGGAAGAGCGAGGCGTGTGCCCGGCGACGCGGCCCAGCTCTGCCCTGCGCTTTGAGAGGACCCGCCTGCCTTCCGCCGCTAGGGGGCGCGGGTGCAAAGGCGACCAGGCGCGACCCGCGGAAAGGGCCGTGGGCAGCGGGACACGCGCGGGTCCCATGGCGGCCGCGGGAGCTGGGGCCTTTTAGTCTTGAGAACAGGAGGCTGAGGCGAGACCTTGTTGCTCTCTACAGGTACCTGCAAGGTGATGGCAGACATGTCGGGGTCGGTCTCTTCTCTCGGGTGACAAGCAATAGGCTGAGAGGAAATGGCATGAAATTGCCCCAGGGGAGATTTAGATTATCATGAAGAATTTCTGTACTGAAAGGGTGGTCAAGTCCTGGACCAGGCTGCCCAGGGAGGCGGTGGGGTCACCGTCCCTGGAGATATGCAAAAGGCATGTAAGATGACGCGCTTAAGGACATGATCTAGAAGTGGACTACTCAGGGTTAGGCTGTGGTTGGACTCGATGATCTAAAGGGTTGCTTCCAACCCAGGTAATTCTATGATTCTAGATGCTAAGCCCCAAGTAGTGTGCCCTGAAAGAGGACATCAGCAAACTGCTTTGCTTCAAGCTGGGGCCCATGGGTCTGAAACATCCTGGGAGCCTCTGGTGGGTCCAGTGGTTCATTTGATGGTGCCAGCTGCAGCCCTGGGCAGCAGGATGCTGTGGTGTCACCCAGGAGCCCCATTCCATTTCTCTTGCACCTCTTTCAGGAGAGTGGGCAAGAAGGGGGGGCACAGTGGCTCATGGTAGAGCTCAGACCGTTTTTCCAGATCATTGGAAGATTAGCCAGCTCTCAGTTCAAATCTGCCAGCAACAGCTAATTACAGAGGTTTACGCACAAAACCACTTGCACACTGCTTGCAAAGGAAATTTAAACACACCATTCACTATTTTAGAGGTGGGCAAGGCAGGACTTGGTTCTTCTCCTGGCTGTCTCCAAGCCTTTGCTATTCTGAAGATTGTGTTTGCAGACATTTTCAACAGGCACTAAAAAAAACGTGTGCTCAAAATCCACTGAAACCTGTGGATGTAGAGAGTCTAAACTCTCCTGTGTCACAGCTTAGTTTTCTAAAAGTTATGCCTGGGTAACTGCAGAGTGCATCCTTTAGGGTAAACCTTTTGTTCAGTGTGTGAGAAATCCTCAGGTTGGGACCCATCACCCTTGTAAAGTGGCTTTCCTAGTTGGATTTCTGCTTACCTGACTTGGTCGCTGGGGTAGCCATGGTCTAACACCTTTCTCGGAGCTCCCTGGAAAGCACGGGCTGTCACTGTCCCACCTGTTGCTTTGCATGACAAAAATCACAGGCAAATACATTCGGGAATGAAGTAATATGCAGACAGAGGTTTTGCTAAGTACTTTTTATAGATAGATAGATAGATGGATGGAAAAAAAAAAGAGGCAAAAGAAGGGAAACACTTTTGGGCATTAAAAAAGCCAAGCAGCTGAACACACAGCCTCTAAATAGCTCTAAATATGGTTGAAAAACATCAGGTGAAATGAGGCTTGATCCTGAAAGCCAAGGAACATGGTTCATGTTCAATTCTTCCTGTACATACAGGAACAGAGGACTTGGAGCCTTTTTTTTTTTTTAACATGAGCAAAACTGCATCAACACTTCCTGTCTCCATCAGCCTTTTTTTCCTCTACAGAGGTGCAGAACCCCCTGCAAGACAGTCACATTTGCAGAGGTGTCACTCTTTTCATCTAAGGCTTTCCTGCACTTAAGGGTTAATTGAGTTCAAAAGCATTTAAAACACCATTGCTATTCTTGAGCAGCATCTCACTCAGGAAGAAACATCAGTGGGTTTGATCAAGGACACCGTTCCATGTGTGCAAGATTTTAATTGCCTCCGTTTAAATGAGGAGTAAGTCCTAACTTAATTGCCAGGAACCACTCTGCTCTGTGTCTGCATTTCAAAAAGTTGCATGTAGATAAAAATGTCAAAGATCTGTCTAGAAATGATACATGGCCATAAACAACCTTCTCCAGATTTGACGGAAATGCCACCTTCTGTAACAAGTTTTGATCTGGCAAATATAGGAAGAAAATGGATACACACGAGCATATGCTTGAGATTATTTTCTCATCATAGCCCCTCAACTAGAAGTTGACACATACCTATTAGTGATAATGACAATATGAATCAACACAGTTTTTTTTAAGCGTTGACAGAACCAAATTGCATCTCATTTCTGGAATTCAAACCAAGTCTTGAGGAAAATAAAAAGCAATTAGATCCATTTCTAAACTGTCACATAGGCATGGAACTTGTGAATACATATATTTCACTTAAAGCACATCTTATCTTTCTATTCCTAAATTTGTGATTGACTTAAGCTCAGTCACAACAAATCTCTCATAAAAAGACAAATGTTGAGTGGGTTTTAAAAACCCATTTCCAGCAATCCACCATCTCATACCGACCAAAGGTACTCTGTTAAATGTGTGGTCTTGCTATAATAACTGCACCCACAACAGACGTTTCATAGGGACAAACGCACCAGTCAGACAAGGTAACTGGTACCAGCATGAGCAGTACGAACAGGAGTGTGCAGGGGCAGAGAAATCAGAGGGATTAGTAAAAGTGCTGTTCCATCTTTTTTAAATTAGCACATTATTGTACAAGCTAGGAGAGGTTTTCAAACGCTGGAGTGGTCATCTGGGTTAAGTTACACCGTGCAACTCATCCACATTCTGAAATGGGATTTCTGTGTAGGCATGGCTGGAAAATGGAGGGGGCCGTGGTTTTCATCGTTCTCTGATTCTCCATACACACACACACATACAAAACTAAAGTGCTATTCCAGGCATACCATGGAATTGCTGACAGAAAGGTTAGAAAGTTGCTGTTGCCTCCAACATCCTGAAGTTCAGTTGCTGTCCTTAATTTGCGTTTAATTTCCATCAACTTGGCAGTATGGATCTGATTAGATTCTGTGAATTAGTGAAGAATCGAAAAGTCCAAAATAATGTTTCATTCCTTGATTTTAATTTCAAATGTAATGTAACAGAAGGAAGCTGGAAATAACCCTTCCTTCACAAGGTGAGAAAGCCCATTCGATCGATAAAGATCCGTATATCTGGAAGGCTGACAGGCATTCATCTAAAAGTAAATGCCTCTGTTGAATGATGGCAGCAAATCCACAGTGGGGATCAGAGCCATTCAGTAAATTACAAAGGAGCTGATTTGGGTAACGTGGGAATGGCTTCATCAGTCACGCATTTTTATAGACCCCAGTGCTTTGCTTTGGCAGTCGCTGTCATGGACCATAAAAACAGACACTTAAGCCGCCCTGCGTGACGGCACATAGCATCCTACCACCTCAACAGAGAGCAATACAGACAGTTTTCTTCACACAATAACTTAACCTGATCCTGGGAGCAATAATACTGCCAGGCTGCTGGTGCCCATGCGAAGCAAGGACAGATGACATCAGTGCTTTTTGATGGGGCTGCACAACTGGCATTTCAGGTCCAGTGTCTAAAAAAATCCTTCCTCGGGTTGCTCTTTGGCCTTTAGAAACTCAGAGGAGGAGGAAACACTTGGGCCCTGAGGTGTCAGTGACATTGAGGACATCTTGAAAGGCTTCCAGATGCCTTGCAGGAGAGGAAGCAGCACACGGCTTTCTGGGTCTCATATTCCAACTTGGCCTGGTCTCCAACTGCAACATGAAGAAAATTACCTCGGGCTGGACATGGTGGGACCCTCAGCCCCCAGTTAGATGTCTGTTCTTCCAACACAGCACACAAGCAGAGCAGGAGCCTTGCAACCCAGCCAACATGATACAACCAGAAGGCAGCAGCTCTGTCTCCCACAGATGTAGAGCCAGAACTCAGGCTGTGGGAAGGAAAACAGTCTCTATTTCGTTTCTTCCTCCAGCGCACAGAGTTGAACTCTCATCACCCATACCTTCAGTAGATATTGTGTACATCACTGAAACCATCCAAGCAGAGGTGGTTGTTCTCAGATCTCAAAGAAAAATGCTTTTACTACTGGCCATCTCTCTCATTCCCTCTGGCTCAGCAAGTGCTGGGACCCTCTGCAGTCGTGTACATACCTGTTGCAGCAATATGTGTGACATGGGGAAGTTGACTGGTGGAAACTTGGCTTAAGCAAGGTTTGAAGGATCTCAGGACCGCTGACATTTCATTTTAAGAAGATATTAAGCACCTATTTTCAGACACTTGATTATTGTCAGTAGCTCAGGCCTTTGTTTCTGTGCTTTTTTCTTACCACCTCTCCTGTCTGTAGGAGTTATGAATGCGTTGGAAGAGAGCCTGTTCCTAGCATGTGTGTAGGTTGTGCTTCTTGCTGTAGGACCTGCTGGTGCAGTACAGCCCCTGCAGCAAAGTGGTCGGCCTTCCTGGAGAACAAACTCTGACAAAAAAGCAGTCGGTTGTTTGGTTGTTTTTTTTAAATTGAAGCACTTTCTGAGTTGTCCAAGAATTCAGATGTGTCTGAGGGAGAGAGGGTGCTGAAAATGTGAAAATAGCTTTGTAGAACAGCCAGATGATTCAACTTTGCAGTGAAACAGGATGAATGTATCTTAGAGGAAGCTCAGATAGGGCTTTCTTTAAAAAAAGAGAGTAACATTTTTAAATTGTTAGCTGCATGAAATTGCTTAAAGAGCCCTAAATTCAGGCCAACCTGTGTTCAAGATACTAAAGAAATTAGAAAGTGTATTGGTACTAGAACACTGTTTCTGTTTCTTCCAAGCAGCATGGAAAGAAACACATAAAGATTGTTTATAGCCCACGGGTGCAGGGCATAGCTATGGTTAAAATCAGGCGTAAGAGAAATAACTCTTGATTTGATCCAGACATGGCTGAGTTGCTAAACCAAGTGTTTGAACAATGCACTGATCTCTGGGAACTGACAGTGACTTCACTGCCTATTATCACCAGGGAAACAAAAATCTGCATGAGATTCACAGAGCCGTAGGGGTTGGAAGGGCCTCCAGAGCTCATGGGGTCCAACCCCCTGCCAAAGCAGGGTACCTGGGACAGGGCACACAGGTCAGCATCCAGACAGGTCTGGGATATCTCCAGAGAAGGAGACTCCACACCCCCTGGGCAGCCTGTCCCAGGGCTCCCTCACCCTCACTGGGAAGAAGTTCTTCCACATATTGGTGCAGAACTTCCTGTGCTCCAACAGGAGGCCATCACCCCTTGTCCTGTCCCCACAGACACTGAGAAGAGGCTGGCCATTTCCCCGTGTCCCACACTTCAGATATTGGTAAACATAATCAGATCCCCTCTCAGTCTACTTTTCTCCAGGCTGAACAGCCCCAGCTCACTCAGCCTTTCCTCGTAGGGGAGCTGAATATCTCAGAGTTTACATGTGAGCTGATACTTTTGCATCAAAGCAAAGCAAGTTTTCCAAGAACACTCTCTGCAAGGACAGCCGTGGCTGTTTGCTTTGCTTAGCACACACCTGGCAGAACCAAATTTCAGCACCACGCACACCTGCAAAGTAGCTGAGCTTCCTCCTGGGGAGTGTTCAGTCTGCTTAAACACATGTGCATTTGGCTGGACTGGGGAGTAATAAATCTCCAACCATCATATGGCAAGCCACTCCTGCAGCTGTAATTGTGTCATCCTCTAATTATGGCATGCAGTTTTGGACCCCTCACTACAAGAAGGACATCGAGACCCTGGAGCATGTCCAGAGAAGGGCAGTAAAGCTGGGGAAGGGTCTGGAACACAAGTCTGATAAGGAACAGCTGAGGAACTGGGACTGTTTAGTCTGGAGAAGAGGAGTCCTTCTTGCTCACTGCAGCTACCTTACAGGAGGTTGTGGCGAGCTGGGGTCAGTCTCTTCTCACAGATAACCAGCAACAGGACAAGAGGGAATGGCTGAAAATTGCACCAGGGGAGATCCAGGTAAGAAATTTGGAGAAATTTCTTCTCAAAAAGAGCAGTTGGGCATTGGAATGGGCTGCCCAGGGAGGTGGTGGAGTCACCGTCCCTCAGGGTGTTCAAAGAAAGGTTGGATGAGGTACTGAGGGCCATGGTTTAGAAGTAATATAGGCAAGTAAGGGGACAGATGGACTAGATCGTGAGGTCTTTTCCAACCTTAAGGATTCTATGATTCTCTGATCCTGGTAGCACTAATTGTAGGTATGATCCTTGCTGGAAGAGGGAATGCCAAAGGCAACCTTGCACCTTCCTGCCCGGCTGATCTCCACCTGCCCTCACAACACCAGGTTCTGTGCAGTCAGTTCAGTGGCTGGTGGTTTTACAGAAGGGAGACCCCAAAATTACTTCCCAGCTTGGTGTTTCAAGGAAGCCCAAATCCATACAGAGCAAGCATTGCTGTTCCCCTCCCCTCATCTATAATATGTGGTATGTATGTAAGTCCCAAACTAACTCTATTTAACTGCAGAAGCGAATACCCCCTTCCAGCGAGGGACATGACAAAGTTAGCGTGGCTCTGGGTGGTTCTTCTCTCTTCAGTCTCTGCAGATGACAGACATGTGCCTAATTGAGTTGCTGAGAAAATATTCTGTATTACACCAAAAAGCCAAACAGAAAACAGATTACCAGTCACCAAGAAAAACCATTTTAGAAGGAACAAATGAGACCACTTTAAAAAATATAAAAAAATAATTTTAAACATTTTTTAAAATAATTAGCAACATGCTTGTGGGAACTGGCCAAGAGGAAGAGACAGCATTCTTAGCAGCTATGGGGTACTCTGTGAAGGGAAAGGGAAAGGCTAAAGCTTTCGATAGCCTACGGTTTCTGACCACCCACCTAATGGGTTTTGTCTTTCAACTACAAACACAAAGCTAAATACAAATTAGTTTCCAGCTCTGTCGGGGTGTGAACATAAGGATGCAGGTCCAGAAAAGAAACATGTTAGGTGGAAAGGGGAACCAGGCACCCCTTTTCCTGCAGCTGTCAGTAGCACAGCAGTCTTCACATTGCAGCTGTCTGGAAACCCCTTGTCTCCTAAAGAGTAGTTTGAGGTTTTCCACAAGTGTTTCTTTCATGGTAAAAAAAGCCATGCATTTCTGAACAAGTAAGCATCTGCCTGGGTATTGAATCCTTCTGTTTGTACTTAGTTAAGTAGAAAGAAAACAAAAATCAGGAGCCCAAGTTTCAGGAGAGAAAAACACATTCTTTCTCTGAACACCCTGATCTTGATCTGTCGTCATCTGAAGACACAGAGCAGCTGAAACATGCTTGGAGCTTTACGAAGCTGACTCACGCCCAACTGCTTTGTTGCACGCCACACTAGCACACTCATTTGGTTGTATTTTCCACTCCCCACAATTGATTTTAACCTTCAGTTGGGTGTTAGTATAAGAATTTGAGCATCAGGAAGACTCACCCATCTCTATCTTCAAAACGACCAGGTGTTTTAGCTAGCGGAACAGGCTCTAAGAGGCTGCGAGGTTCATGCTGCCAGCAGGCACCGTGCTCTGCAGCCTCCATACTCCTCATGCACTCTGTAAGCTCTTTCTGTGGATTTCCCAGGTTATAGTCATGGCCAGGACCGAAGCCTTGCAGAGAGAGGTCGTTTGTTTGAAATCTGGTAAATTAATCACAGAATCACCAGGTTGGAAAAGACCTTTAAGATTATCAAATCCAACTATTCCCATCCTGTGCTAAACCAGATCCCCAAGTACCACATCTACCCTTTTTTTAAACACACCTAGGGTCGGTGACTCAGCCTCCTCCCTGGGCAGCCTGTTTGTCCCAGGCCCCAACAACTCTTTCAGTGAATATTTTTTTTCCTAACATCTGATCTGACCCTGCCCTGGTGCAGCTTTGTGCCATTTCCCCTTGTCCCCATCTCCTGTCACTTGGCTGAAGAGACCAGCCCCCACCTCTCTACAACCTCCTTTCACAGGTAGTTGTAGGCAGCAATAAGGTCTCCCCTCAGCTTTCTCTTCTCCAGACTGAACACCTTCAGCTCCCTCAGCTGCTCCTCATAAGATTTGCTCTCCAGCCCCTTCCCCAGCCCGGTTGCCCTTCTCCGGACTCACTCCAGGACCTCAATGTCCTTCGTATGGTGAAGAGCCCAGAACTGGACCCAGCATTCGAGGTGCAGCCTCACCAATGCCGTGGACAGGGGCACAGTCACCTCCCCAGACCTACTGGTCACACTATTTTTGATACAAGCAAAATCAGTCCACAAAGCTGGCTTGAAACATCCCCTGGTGAAGGGACAGGTTTTGGCTTAGCAGAGAGGCTGTTTGTGGTGAAACCCTTTCTGCAAAGCCCTTGGGGGACAGCCTGGCCTTCAGGAGTTCCAGCAGATGTGTCTGTGTTACTGTTTTCACTATTTTCTCCCTGACCTGCTAGCATCTTTGCCTGCAGCACCAGAGAAGGAATAAAATCCCTTTCCACATTCCCCTTTCCCCTGAAAAGCTTGCCAAGCATTGGGAACCCCCTGCACTACAGTGTCTCAGACCATTTCCCCTGAGTCCCCTTGCCTTTCAGAACGTGCACACCACAGCTTCACCACCACCGAAGCAGGTTTTGTGGCTGTTGTTCTGCTCTGCATTACACATTGCTCCCAAACCACAGGCTGGAGAGCCCCGAGATCCTGATGTTGGACTCTTCCCCGCTGCTTACAGACATTCCCTTTGAGCCTCCAACCCAGAGTGAGTCCTGCCCCACTTTGGGACACAACTCACACGATTTCCTAAGCTGCCACAGTTCAGGCAGGCGATGTTAACACAGATTTTTGCTGGAACGCAGGGCTCAGACACAGAGCAGAAGATAACAGACAGCACAGCAGAGCAAGCACACAGCAGGGAGTCTTTTTGAAAGAGGGAGAGGATCTCCTGGTGTCCATTCTGTACAGGAGGAGCTGGGAATCTCTGATTTGTTGGAAGATTTCAGCAATAAATTCATTCAAGCCTCTTGCAGCAGGCAGTCTGCTGTCCCAAAGTTCCTTAACTTGCCAGGAGGGGAGAAAATTCAGTTCACTGTCTGTTGCTGTCACTCCATATTTTTAGAAGAAATAGGCTCTCCTCTGTTTCACAACCAAATTCTCTTATTGTCACAGCAGTGAACAAACCAGACCACAGTTAAACAGGAAGGATTAGTAACCAGTGACAGCAATAAACAGCCCACCCACAAAAGTCACGTTTAGCTCATCAGATCACTGGTAACTTCTGAGAAGTGTGTTTCTTTTGTCTCTGACTCCTACCTTTCCCTTGCACATCTTGCTCTTTTAAAACATGATGTGGAGCTTGATTCCCCACCTGCAGAGACGAACAAGCCTGTGGTGGGTTGACTCTGGGTGCAAGGTGCCCACCAAGCCACTCAACAAGTACCCAAGACTGCATCCATGTGCAGTGACCCATGGGGTAATTAATTAGCTTGATTCACTCTCATTTGTGGCTTTTTCACAGCATGGTCTCTGTAAACTCATAGGAACATGCTTCCTGCCCTGAGAGATGTAAGAGCAAAGCTGTAGAGTCACTCTGGCTGTTGTCTCCTTGTGGATGCCTTCTGTGCCTTTAGCCACGTGTTCTGCTCAGGTCTGACCCACGGGTGTAAGTCCTGGAGCACAGCAGTTGCATCACACCCAAAGTGATGGGCACATGGCAGTCATTGGCCAGAGCTCAGATTAACAAGGCTTTGCAGAAACCAAGCCTGTCGCTCTGCTAACACAGCTATCACACCTCCCATGGCTCTGAGTGCACTAATTCGCTCTGCCCAGCCTGGGTACAGTCCTGTGACCCACCAAGGTGCCATCAAAAGGAAGAGCTCAGGTGACTGCAGTGTTTTTGTAACTGAAGCCAAGAAAAATCCAGATCAAGAGTTACATCCTTTCTGAACAGGCAACAATAGAAAGATTCTTCCTGGAGAATCTGAAAACAAAGGCTTCTAGCATAAGAAAATGAAAATCCTTTTTTACAAAGATAATTGAAGGCATCTTGGTGCAAGAAACCTGAACTGAAAATAGGAATAACATCCTCATCACACACTTCCTGGAGAACTTTAACTTGCAGAAGAAGACAAATGGCTTTCTACAATTTAAACCAATACCACATTCTCTTAAAAACATAATTCCTTCCCACACACTTGCCACCTATATTAATTCTTAAACCTCAGTATGAAAAATTGCAGCTTAGTGTGGTGTTACAGGAGATCTGAGAATTCCCAGCAAGTGGTATTCATCATGTGGTAATGAAATCAGTACCCTTTTTTTCCTCAAAGGAACAATTTTTACTTCCTTTTGTTATCATTGTTGGCCTCACAAAATAACTCCTTACTATATCTTTAGTACATGCATTATGTAATTTAAATGAGGCTTATGTGCAACTCGGAGCCTTTAGAGAAAGGAGAAAGCCGTAACTATTTAAGAAAAATTGGAGATCATTTACACTGTCCATATGGGGTTGGACTTGATCTCTGGAGGCCCCTTCCAGCCCCTACAGTTCTGTGAAGTCAGAAGTCTGTGGGACTTCTGACACTACCCAAAAGGCAGAGACTTGAACTATTTCCAGAGCAGTATTTCTACCAATAACGGGACCACATCAGCACCACACTCCTCATTGTGTTTCCTTATGAATGGGTCATTCAAATGGGGTATCTGCAATAACAAGTCCTTCTGATGATCTGTAACATCTATTACACTGGTGAACCACGAAGATGGATAACTACCTGCGTGGTCCTTGGACACTGATGGACCATGGCCTGCTTCTGCCTCAAAATGTTGTCTTTTTTGTCTTCTTTATCATTCATATATTGCAATATATAGAAGTTTCAGAGGGTGCTTTTATGATTAACAGAGACATACACTTTAACTGGGAAAAGAGACACACGGGCAATGGAAGGTAGGGTAGCAAGTTGCCACATCTGCTCAGCTACTGTTCACTAGGCAGGGAACAATAACTCAAAAGTTTAGCCAGTGGTCAGTACAAAGTGATGCCCTTCAGCTTCAGCCAAACACCCTTCATTGAGGGATGAAGAAAGGCAGCATCCACCACAGGTAAAGGGCATGCACGCAATCACAGAATCGTAGGGGTTGGAAGGGGCCTCCAGAGCTCATGGGGCCCAACCCCCTGCCAAAGCAGGGTCCCTAGGACAGGGCACACAGGTTGGCATCCAGACAGGTCTGGGATATCTCCAGAGAAGGAGACTCCACACCTCCTGGGCAGCCTGTCCCAGGGCTCCCTCACCCTCACTGGGAAGAAGTTCTTCCACATATTGGTGTGGAACTTCCTGTGCTCCAACTTGAGGCTCTTTGTCCTGACCCCACAGACACTGAGAAGAGGCTGGCCATTTCCCCTTGTATCCCACACTTGAGATATTGGTAAACACTAATAAGATCCCCTCTTCGCCTTCTTTTCTCAAAGCTGAACGGCCCCAGTCTTTCAGCCTTTCCTCGTAGAGGAGATGCTCCAGGCCTTTAATAGCTACTATGACTTGGTGAGGCACAGTTTGGGATAGCCTGCTTGCCAGAGTTAGTTGCTTAAATTAGTGCTTCAGGCAAAACAAATCCTGAGAGGAGGGGGGAATAAACAAACCCCGCAAAAACACCCAACTAACCCTTTTTTTAAACTGTTGTTAAAGAGTCTTTCCAAACTCTTGACACCTCTAGGTTTTTTGGTGGTGGTTTTGGTTTTTATAAGACTTTCTCTTGCTTATTAGCATGCCATCCAGCTATTAGATTTGGCAAATGCTTTCATTCTGTGCAGTACTTGTTCCAGGTCCCTTTTAGATTTAAAAGGAGTTTTACAAGTAAATAGGCACCTTGTCAATTCAGGCAGCTATTCCCAGAAGAAACACAGTTTGGGAAACCCCATTCTCCTTGACAGCTTGTCTGTGTATCTGTTTACTTCAGAACTGATCCCCTTCGAGTCAGCAGACTTACCGACTCTCCCCAATACTGGTCAGGTGTCGCTGTCTCCTGCCTCTCTCATTCAGGCAGTTGTTTTCTCAGTACAAGAGACATATTTCTCACTGATATGGAAATCCCTAGTGGTCTTATCAGTAACAGAGGGTACTGGTACTTTGCTTTTCACGGAGTCCCTTATCTCCAGGGCAAACACAAAAGCAGTATTTACCTTTTGGTTTCTAATTGTGCCTGACATGGGGTCTGCCATGAAGAGATGGACACCCCACCAGAGCCTGACTGCTCCCAGGCACGAACCAGCTCAGTCTGTCCATACTGATAGCTTCTCCTCAGCTCAGCCCTCACAGACAGACTGGAGCCCCTTTTAGTGCATTTCCTACTGCTGGTTTATCTTCTACTCACTGTCCAGCATTCAACTAAAAACCAGACTGCACCTTTACAATTTGGGGTGGGGAGGGGAGGCAGCAAGAAGATGCTGCTTTACACTTACCAAAAATGTAGAAGTACCTTTAATTTTGTTTTGAGATTAAACTCATGTTGTTTTCCTATGATGCTCTGGCAGCAACTGAACTTTTTCTGATATGTCCTTTTATTATATTTCACCAGATTCTAGTGAAAAATACAGGATGCTAAGCACTGAAATGACACATCTTTCCCAAATACTTACAGAAATACAGACCCCCTGGTGAGCTGTATCTTCTGTGGAGGCTGTGCAGAAATAACATTGCAGCTTCAGCATATATTGTCAAATCTTTGTTGGAAACGATACAATCTCACCACATTTAGTCTTCTCATTTTACCTGTCAGTCTTTGGAGGGGGGTTGATGCTGACTGGATGCCAGGTGCCCACCCAGCACTATCGTTCCCCTCCTCAGCTGGACAGGGGAGAAAAAGATGTGATGAAATGTTCATGGGATGAGATAAGGGCAGAGAGATCACCCACCAGTTACTGGCATGGGCAAACCAGACTTGACTTGGGGAAAATTAATTTAATTCATTATCAATGAGGAAAAAAACTCCCATATCTTAAAACCCCTCCCCCCCCCAGTCCCTTCTTCCTGGGCTCAACTTCACTCCCAAGTTCTCACCCTCCTTCCCCCAAGCAGCACGGGGGATGAGAATGGGGGCTGGGGTCAGTTCATCACAGGTATCTGACACTCCTTCCTCCTCAGGAGAGGACTCCTGATGCTCTTCCCCTGACCCATTGTGGGGTCTCTTCCACAGGATACAGTTCTCCATGAGCTTCTCCAATGTGAGCCCTTTTCCACAGGTGTTTCAGTTCTTCACAAACTGCCCCACCACAGCCCCTCAAGGGCTCACAGGCCCCCCCAGAAAGCCTGCTCTGGTGTGGGCTCCTCTCTCCACAGGCCCTGCCAGGAGTTTGCTCCAGCTTGGGCTTCCTACCAGGTCACAGCCTCCTTCAAGATGTGTCCACCTGCCCTGGCATGAGGTCCTCCACAGGCTGCAGGTGGATACCTGCTCCACCATTAACCTCCGTGGTCTGCAGGGAGACAGCCTGCCTCACCATGGTCTTCTCCATGGCTGCAGGGGAATCTCTGCTCTGGCATCTGTCTCCTCCTTCACTGATCTTGGTGTCTGCAGAGCTCTTCCTCTTGCATACTCTCACTCCTCTCTTCAGCTGCTGTCATGTAGCAGTTTTTCCACCCCTTTAACCACATTGTCTCAGTGGCATTACCACCACTGCTGATAGGCTCAGCCTTGGCCCATGCTGTGTCCATGTCAGAGCCAGCTGGCATTGGCCTTCTCAGACATGGGGTAGCTTCTCACAGAAGCCCTGTAACCCCTCCATTACCCAAATCCAATACAATCCCTGGCACCACTTTTCTGTGGTTCGATTTTTACCAAGGGACAGTTAAGGCAGCAAAACAAACAATACTTCTTCCAGCAAGGCATCTGAGTGCAGAACAATACCTTTCAACACCCACTAAGCAAAGAAACTGTCACAGGACATCAGCTTTAATCTTAACCTCAAAGCAAATCAAAACCAAAGCCTGAGCGGGTTCATGTCTCAATCTCTCCCTCCCCATGAGGCTTCTGGGCTGCTGGACAGGAAAGAGGGGGAACAAAAGGCAGCTTTTTGAGATTTAAAGGGATTATATTATTTACCCACTTTGCAAGTGAGGTAGGAGCAGTTGCTGCCTTGTAGATTAGTCACAGTAGTTCAACAGTTGAGTCAGTCATCATAATCTGTGTCTTCCACAGAGGCAGTTGGGCTGGTCTCTTGCCTGGCTGCAGACCAGCAGGCCCAGACACCATCCTTTCCTGGCAGTCTGCTATGATCAGCTTCAGTGTTTGCACTTCCTAAAAGAAAACAGATGAAACTATTCCACTCTTGAGGGCCTGTGCAGGTTTTAAGCTCGAAAGGAAAAAGCCAAAACAGACCAAGAAACAGAACTCACCTTTTTTGCCTAATGAGTTTGCCCTCTAGCAAATATTTCTCAGTCTGATGTGGCCACCTAACCTCTCCCAGGCAGAATGTGTCCCGTGTGGAAAAAAGCATCTTATTCATCATAGGATCTCTGCTGTCATAAGCATTTAACAAAATAAAATTCAACTTTTAAAACTTATTCATTTTTAGAATTCTCTTATAGCCCAATTAAGCCTGTATCTTCATAAAGGGGACTGCTACAATTCACAGAACCACAGAGTCGTAGGGGTTGGAAGGGACCTCCAGAGCTCATGGGGTCCAACCCCCTGCCAAAGCAGGGTCCCTGGGACAGGTCACACAGGTCGGTGTTCAGACAGGGCTGGAGTCACTCCAGAGTAGGAGACTCCACACCCCCTGGGCAGCCTGTCCCCGGGCTGTCACCCTCACCATGAAAAAATTAATTAGAAAAAATTTTAATAACTGCATTCTGTGTTTTACAATCACACACTGTGCCCTACCTAGCTTTAAGAGATTGCTTCTTTATCCCCCCAGCAGAATAGGAAATCTTTCCATTGCTTTGGTAGTAGGGAAGATACAAACCATTCTTGTGATAGCAGAGAACCATGTGATATTTCAATGCTATCAGGACTTGAAAATATAAAAAGATGGCCCAATTTAGGAAAAAATCTCTCTTCTTACTCAACAAGGAGTTTTTCTACTGCTGCTAGGTGATACCTTCCTCAGCCATTTTTCATACTCCTGGTTTTCTTGACCATGTTCCTTCATTTGTATCTTTTTGCTTCATGATTTGTTCTTTGAACATTCCTGCTTCTCCAATAACTACTGCATAATTGAAAAATTTATAAATAATAGTTATGATAATCTGCATCTCTGAAGAGAATCAAGTACATCCCAGCCCACACAATGCCCTAGCATTGTTTTAAAGGACAGGACTGAGGGTGACACCTCCTACTTACAGAGTAGAAGATAGAACAAGATGACATGTCTGTCCTGGACAAACAGCATTTGTTTTCTTTGCCAAAAATACATCCGTCAAAAGCAAGACTTCAGAAAAGAGATCTTGGAGAAGGAAAATAACATGCGTAAGGAAACTCTAAATATAGTGAGAGGAAGCCAGAAGCAGGAATGACAGTATTTTGGAGAGCACAAGCAGTTGGTGGGCAGACAGCCCTTCGCTCTTCCAGGTATTTGATGTCATTTATCACATCTGTAAGCACATGCAAAACTCCATTCTTGGGATTAACTTATTTTATCCAACTAATTGCTCCGTGCTGCTTCTTGCATGCTTGCCAATAGCCCTCCAAAGTAAAGGGCTAAGAAACCACTGCCTGACACTCCAGTCTGAGAACAAGTTCATCAACATTTTCTAACTGTCAAGAAGGAAAGAAAGAAATGTGAATCAACAGTACAATATATATTGTTTCCCAACATTCACGTAGGCAAATAAAATTGATCACAATATTATAACAGAAAGCATCTGCCCATCCCAGAGTTTCATGTGCCATTAGGAGCTATAAAGTTTCAGTGTCTTCTCTGTAAAAAAAAAACCAAAGAAAACTATTGTTTCTGGACAATATTTCTTTTATGATCAAAAGTATGCTCGAATCATTCCTTTGGATTTGAAGAAAGGTTTCATGGCTTTGTAATGAAAGATTTCAAAAGCAAATGGTTCTTCAGACTGTGACATCTTTTATTCTAATGGATGGACTTTATAAGGATATGGAAAAGTCTGCATGAGGTTTCTATAACAATGAAAGAATTCTGATTTATTGACAGAATGGTCCAGAATAGGAAACTTGATTTTCAAGTTGAGCCAAAGCTAAGCAGCTTCAATTTTCATTCCTCCTTTAATTGCATTCTATTCTCTGCAATTTCAGCCATGCTATTTCCTTCAATACAATCCTAAACAAAGCTTTATTTGTTAAGATTTCATGGAAATAGAGCCAAAAAATTTCTGACTAAAAATACATTCTTTGTGTTCCAAGAAAATGTAAACATTTAGTCCAAAAAAATCATGACAATGAAAATAGCAGTTTCCAGAACTACCTAGTCTTGAAATGTCTTTCAAATGTTTGTTACATAAACTGTAAAGATACAGCTATGCTTAATTAATAAGTGAAATCTAGTGCGAAGCTAAGTAAAAGAAAAGGTGAAATATGAGAGACTTACCCATGATTGTGCCTACTGTTGTGAAAATTTGGGTATCTGTTGAACGGAGGAGCAAAGGAAAACACAAGAAAGCAAAAGGCATCAGGTGTGAAATTGATAAAGAGCATTTTATTACCTCTGTGAAATAAATTTGAAATTCTGAGTTGTGTAATAAAACTGTAGTCCAGAGCTTAACAGGATCAAGAAAAGCATTACTCAAAACTAACAAGTATATTCATATTTACCAGAAAGAGGGCATAAATACAGAAGGGGACTGAGCTCTTCTGTTCTATGAACGAAGCCCTCTCACTGTCAGCATGAAGTTTCTCTGACTGGGTGATGGGTTCCAGAACTGGGTGAATCACTAGCCCGGGGCAGCACCCTACTGCCTGTAGTATCTCCTGGGTGACTCACTTCATAGTTGCACAAGTGTTAAAGCATAGGCTGGAGTTTTTAAAAAGAGAGAAGTTTTACCTGTGTGCTTCATTGGGTGTGCTCAGATCCAGGCAGGTTCTTCAAAGCAAAATTGGTGACATATAAAACCAGCATGTAACAAAAATAGCATGCACCTAAATAGCATTAGGGAAATCCCACACACCAGCCACCACTACAGGGTCCTGTGCCAGGTTTCTGCATAAGCTGAAAGACAGACTCCTTTATGGAAGCATTACAGCTCAAGCTGGGTGCCTCCACAGAGGGACACCAAACAAAGAAATCCCTTAGATTGTCAGGGTCTAATTACTAAGTCCCCTTCCCTTCACTCAATAGCTCAGACCAATAGTAATATTAGGGTCTAGGGGCTTCTTGCTTTTTATTGGTTTGATTAGTTTGCTGTTTAGGTACTAATCAGTCACCAAGTGGTCATCATCTTACCCAATATCACATCCTCTCAGGTCAGTTTTGGCCAGTTCTGTAGTTAGGTATTGGGCACATTGTCCCACGACTGTGACAGTTCATATGCCATAACCTGTGGGCTTTGTCTACTCAAGCTATTAACGTTTAAGCTGCTAGCTCTAGGTTTTGACTAACTTTCTCTACAACAGTCCTCTCTGTTTTTATTAACTTTCCTGGTATCAGATGGGAGCAGAATATTTGTAGCCTATAAAGTGTGAGCTCTGTTAAGACAATGTTGAATCATTATAAAAATTAATAACCCATAAAATGTTTGCTTTGCCTAAGCTAAGCTTGGAACCCAGGAGGTGAGTTAAGACCACACTTCCTGGAGTCCTGCTGAAGTATTGGCCAACTGTATTTAATGCATTAATTTTATTTGTTCCCATAACCTTCAGACATTGGCTGAAATCCTTCCACTCTGTGTAATACGCACTGCAAGTGTTAGTAACTTACTCATAACCAAGAGGATAAGCACCCTTATTAACAGTCTTAGATGGTCTGCTGAACTAGGCATCTGGGGAGTCCCAGGTCCAAGTAGCTCTGGAAAAGAAACAGAAATTACACAATAGTAACTCCTTTGTCCTTCAGAAATTAAGATGGTTTCAGTTGGAAAAGTAGAAATCACAGTAGGTTCCTTCTTCACAGGTCATTGTTCATTTACTCAGTGATCCTCAGGAGGCCATTTAACATGAGTAGTGGATCCAGGCTAATGCTTTCCTTAGCATAGCCATTGCATGAAGCACTCAAAGTGTATTTAGAATCAGCATAAATAATTCTCTGCTCATTAAATTCCCACCAGGCTGTTCTGATAACACAGTTTAAATCCCTGGGGACTGACCAAGGGTTGTAGAGTTTCTGCTTCAAGTACCACCAAACTTCTCACCACTGCATAGTCCATGTGCCATTCTCCATTCCCATAGTCTGAAGATCCACTGGTGAAAAGGGTTAGATCAGTGGTCTCTGGAGGCTGAACCTGCAGGTCTTCTGTAGGTGGCTGGAGCAAAACACTTGTCTAGCACAAGGGGTGATGTGCTCACAGGTAGTGACATTACTGGATTCAAAACACGACATCTTTTTAAAATAGTATTATCTGCATGTAAAGTCATTAATCCACAATGATGTGCTTTGTGAGGACAATGCTTGTGCAGCAAGTCATTTAAAAATCAATTCTATTTCGTGCAGGACACGCACAGCTCTTGGGTGACTCAGAAGTAGTGGTCTGCTTCTTTCTGTGATAGTTGATGTTGCTGCAGTCACTTTAATACAGGAATTATTCGCTGCTGCGACAGGGTCCAGTTGAGTTGGGCAGTAAGCCACAGGGCAGCAGTGTGGACCCAGGTTTTGAGTAAGGACTCTGCTGGTTACTCCTTTGTTGTCATGTACAAATAGCTGAAAGGGCTTGAAGTAATCCAGCAATCCTGGTGTTGGAGCAGAAGCTAAAATTCCTCTTATAGCTTGAAAAGCCTTTTCTCTCTCCAGACCTCCACGTATAGGTTCCACTTTCTCTGCCATCATAGTCTCCATCCATAGCTTACATAACTGCCCTAGCCTCAATGTCCAGGGCCTGCAATATCCCACTGCACCTAAAATCCTCACAATACTTTCTTTGTTCCCTGTTGAAGTATTTCTACAATAGCTTGGACCCATTGTGGGTCTACGAAACTTCCTCCTTTTGTTAATATTAATTCTAAATATTTTACTTTCTGAAGCTTAGAAAGAGATGCACAGTGACCTTTACTCTGCTGAAGCACTACACAGAAAAACAGTATCTTTTAAGCAATCTCACTATGTCTTGCTAGCAGATAACAAATAATCTACATATTATATAGCTATAATACCTCCAGGTAATAACTTTCAGTTTTTCACTTTGCTGCCCTGGCATGTGACCCTTAATATAGCTGCAGATGTCAGGGGTGTTTTGGTTCACAAGCACACTTACTGTCAATTATTAAAATTAACACTGCAGATGGGGAGGAACATTTCACACACACACACCAGTGCTGCTGGCTGCATTGCAGGAAAATTAGGGACAACATTTGAAACCACTGGATAATGCTGGGCAAAAGTGACAAGCAATAGCAGAGTAGGAGTATAGCAGAGGTGGTGCAGAGACTGACTCTGTGGACACTTCAAATAACTCACAATTGCTGCAGCTAAAGTTCTCCCATGAGGTTTTCATACTCAGTTTTGACCACATGCTTTATGGGGGTCATATGCCCCATTATCCCATACATACCAATAAAGTATTTGCTGAGGTTTTAAATTTTCTAAAAATTTTCCTGGAGCATTGCCCATTTAATCTGAATGATCCTTTGCAGGGCCATACCCCCACTCCTCTAAGTAGTGGCCAGTCTGCCTCTCAAAATGCTATTGCTCTTTCTTTCTCATAGACCCACAGTGCCATCTATTTTTCTCCATTTTTCTAGTACTTTGGCTAATGGTGTCCCCTTCTCTATGCTGGGTAAATTCCCCATATCTGAGTGCTAAATTTGTGTGCCTTAGGCTGATCAGATCATGCAGACCTATCCTAGCACACTTCCAAAGTGGGACTTGGACCCACTTGGACTCAAAGTACTTGGAATAAGATAGTGGAAGTTTTGCATGCACCAGTGCTTTGGATTTAGGAGCAGAATTTTAACACTTGGCACTTCCTATCTCCAAAGTTCCCAGATGAACTCACCTAATGCTGCCAACGAGACATTTGGAGAATAGAGAGTCCAGTGGCTGTCTGGAGTTCCATCTGGGTCACCAAACCATTATTGAAACCCCACACGCCAGCCACCACAACAGGGTCCTGTGCCAGGTTTCTGCATAAGCTGAAAGACAGACTCCTTTATGGAAGTGCTTTTGATTTATAGCACTACAACTCGAGCTGGGACAAAGAAATCTCTGAGTAATTAGACCCTGACAATCTAAGTCCCCTTCCCCTCACTCAATAGTTCAGGCCAATAGTAATATTAGGGTCTGGGGTCTTGCTTTTTACTGGTTTGATTGGTTTAGGTGTTAATCAGTCCCCAAGTGGCCATCATCTTACCCAATATCACATCCTCTCAGGTCAGTTTTGGCCAATTTTGTAGCTAGGTATTGAGCACATTGTCACACAACTGTGACAACATATCAAATCACAGATCATATGCAACTCAAGCTATTAACGCTTAAGCTGCTAGCTCTAGGTTTCAACTAACTTACTCTATAAGAATAAACCACCCAAGGTTACCCCAAACATAACATGGAAGATGTTTGCTGTTAACTGCCTGCTCATTCCTAAAAGCAAATGTGTTTGTCCACATTGCAACCTTAAATTTTGGCATTCCAAAAGAATGAAGAAAGTGGGTTTATAGCTTAAGCAAGGAACTAAACCAGCATATCATATACTTTGCACATTATCTACAAAGGATGTAGCAACCTTACATCATAAAACATTTTATAAACATGGTAATATCCCTCCTAGTTTTGGTTTTTTTAAAATGCAATTGGCAGGCATTGAATAAGGCTGAACCAAGAGTGTTTGCATTTTCATCCCTGCAGCATACGGGGTAAAATATAGGAAAGGGGCAAAACATCAATAGGAACTGACCAGCAATACAGTTAATTCTTTTTTGCTGAGATACAGCACCTTGAAACACATCTTTACCTGTAGTACAGAATAGAACAACAGCAAAAGTTTCAGCAATCACAACAATCATATCTAAAAATAACTCATCTTGCTAAGTCATCTAGAGCAAATGACCCCAGCCACTTGGATCATTCTCTCACAACAAATCACAAGAACCTTTGAGGAAGGCAGAGCCTACAGCAAGCTGTATTGATATACTATGTGGGTAGAGATTTTTGAGATCCATATCTGCACCAAAAGGAAAAACAGACAAGAAAATTAGAGGCAGGGAAGGGAAGCAGAAACAAAGGAAAATGGAAGGAGAGAGAGAGGAGAGAGAAAACAGGGAAAGACCAGGCACATTTTTCTGTAATGAACATAAAGCCTAGCAGATTAGGGAATCTAATGAATTCTTGGCCAGGAAGGGGAAGAGAGAAAATTTTTGGGACCTGAGAAACAAAGACAGGGGAAAAGAACTCCAGCTGCAGAGGTTTCTCTTCTCTCCTAGTCCCCTGCTGGTTTCCCCATCTCCACACCTAATTTTCAAAGCCTGCCATCTGGTCCTTCTCTGCCTCAGCCACTTCATATGTGAGAGAAGTGAATGAAAATGACATTTCTGTTTCCAATTTACATTACTTCCTGCCTGATTTGTGGTCCTATTACAAACCTAAAAAAGCACCATCTAAAACTGAACCAGTTCACTCTTTGCTTATTAAGGTTTAATAGAACTGTCTCAGCACTGTAGTTCAACAGTGGTTCTGCTTTCCATGTGCTTCATCCAGGACCGCACCAGGGCAGATTCAAATCTCCTCAAAAATTGCCCCCTCTGCCTAAAGGATTGTAGTAAAAATGACCCTCTTCCTCCTCACATTTTAACATAGATTTAGACTGAGAACAGACTTTGATAGGCAGGACAGTGTCAGGATGCCCTGGGGCAGCATTGGTGGGTGGCAGGAGAGGAACCACCCATGGTTGCTCAAGGACTCCATAAGGTGCTGCAGCGCCAGAAGTTGTATGACTTCTATGCTCTCTTTAACAGTTTCACTTAGATTAGAAACAAGATACTAGCTGGGGAAAATTTTTACCAGCTTTTGTTGAGATGTTATCTAAGAATTTCTTGCCTGAGGACAGAAAGACAATTTTTATTTATTTTTGTTTTAAATCTGGCAAATGTGTCTCTAATTCTATGTATTTGAAGCTGAAAAGAGGAAGGAAATAATGTCATGTACATATCTTTATAGTTCAGCCTGTGTGAAATCATCAAGCTAAACTGAATTTAAGCCATTTAAATTAAGATCTAAGCAGGGTCTAACACAGTTTAGCTGCCCTGTTTTATAATGAGGACTTTAGGTCTTTCTCAGGTGACTCCCAAGACTGGCAGGGCTATTTGTTCTTTTGAGGATCTTACTGTGCAGTTTAAATGTGAAAGTTTAAATTTCATATTCTCAATTCCCTTTTCATCAATGCAATTTTAATTTGGCAACTAACAAACAAAACAAGGATCAGTTACCCTGGGGATGGGGGCTTGGTGTGGGGGGGCGCCCTCCTGAGATAGGAGTGAATGACAACAGCTTGAACTGTGCCTGAAAGCAGGCAGGGCTTTATTTGCCAGCCTGGGACAGTTTTGTTGGGATTTGGAGGTCTCGTTAATTTTTTTAAAAAGGAGAAACTGAGAAATAGCAGAAGAGGGAGCATACTAAAAACTTAAGGTATGACACAATAACCTGCACATGGATACTCCCCCATCCTTCTTATTCATGCTGCAAGGGCCAGGGCAAGAGTCTTGAATTTCATCCTTCTGTGAGGAGAGGGGGTTATCAAACAGAGCAAAGCACAGCTACAAAAATTTATTTCTGCTAACACTGCCCTTCCCAACAAGTATGTCTGTAGAGCCAATAACTAACCTCATTCACAGCTTCAGTGCTGCCTCTCGGCTGGGAGCAGGCATCGCAGTCATGGCTGAAATGCCAGTGGGGGATGTTTCTGCAAAGAACTCCAAGTTTGAAGGTTCAAAGGTTCATGCAGGACACACCAACCTCAGGTCCCATTGCTGCCTGAAGCTGTGAGCATGTTTCTGAAGAGCCCCAGCAGAGACAGCCTTCCCACCCAGACCTGCTCCCAGGCATTTTATTTCACTCTGTACCAGGTAGGCCTTTTCCTAACTTGCTTTGAATGCTGTTTCCATACCTACAGCTAGCATATGTTTAGTTCACTTTTTAACTTCTATTTAAGTGACCATTAAACACTACATCTACACACGAGAAGTGTTACTGGCTTATGATAATTCTTTCCTGCATCCAGATGCTGCGAGGATAACGTAGCTGGGTACTGCAAAACCCGTGGGGAACTTCAATAAAGCACTACTGCTGTTCTTTGACTGCAAAGACAAACTCATACCATCACTTAGTAGTAGGGCAAGGAATGCATCTGCTAAGTTTGTTACCCTGAACCACTTTGCCCCACTTACTATGACAGTTAGGGCCACTGGCATTTCTTTTTTGTTGTATCTGGTGTTGTTTGGTACATAACAGCATTTAGTTCTAAAAATTGCTAATACAAATATTGCTGATACAAATTCCTACATTAGATATCAAGTTGAAATTATTACTAAGCAAATAAAGAGCTTTCAGCTGGTGAGGCTTGCCATCTGCTTTCAGGACATGCCAAAAGAGATCCCTACAGGCACGTGGCATTGTACAAATACTGCCTGCACTAATATGCTGCTGTGGGCAGGCTCCCAAATTTCTGCTGTGGCCAAGGGTATTTTGACTTCCTCTGTGACAGAGGTTTGCTAAATCCAGTATCAATTCATTGTCTCACAAAAAAGGCTAGAGGCAGAAGGTCTTGCTCTTGCACTTCTGACAGGCCGTTAGCACTAGGCTGGGCACAAACTGTCCTAGTTCTTCTGAAGCCAGTATGCTCTTCAGCATGCCTGTCTCTCTTTGGGCTGTGGATCCAGTAACAGATTCAAGCTTAATGGTTCTTGTACCCCCACTTACTGGAGGCTGGCAGCCATGTACCCAGCACTATGCTGATGGGCCACCAGTACCCAGCAGCATCCTGGGCTCTCTATGGCCCTGTCACCTTGTAAATTCACTGTACCTGCAGGGTACCTGCTCTAGTCCACAGGCACTGGTAAAGCAGATGATGGGCATTCCTACTCCAGAGCTGCTGTTCCCATTTGTACACACCTTAAGGCTGTATGCACAACACATTCCTGGGATGAGGCCATCTCCTAAAGCTGGTTTAAATGCAGCCTAGTTATAATTTGGAGCCTGTCCAGCTCTTACTTTAAAAGACCACAAACAAAAACTATCAACCCCAAATATTTTTCTGTGCTTTGTTGGACTTGTGCTTCTCTGGACAATTCTTTCTTCTATTTTTGCTCCTGCTTTTGAAGCTCACACAGCATACCAGCTATTTGCTACCATAGGAGCTGCATTTAGTTGAGTTTTTACTACTGTAGGTCAGAAGCAATAGCATCACCCTGGGTTGCTCAGTTAAGCTGCCTCATCACCTAACAGAAGATACAATACATTCATTTTTGTTTAAAGGACTTAACTGCTGAGCCAAAGCTTTTAATTGGTTTGGGATCAGCTCAGCTTAACTTGCATCTTCTCTGGAAATCTGAATATCTGGCAACTTGACAGATTTGAAAATACTGGTTTCAGGTTGTATATTCACACTTCTGATTGTTCTTCCACTTTCTGCTTTTATAGTAACCCAATAATGACCATCGAGCCAGGATTCATTCACTCAGACGCTCCCCAAAGACAGGAGTGCAGCTCTTTAGCTTCCAGTTCCCCATTTTTAAAACAACTTACAAGTCTCTTCTGCACCCTGCCATACATCTGGCTTTTCACCTTTTGGTGTCCAGCGTTGGACATACCACTGCAACAAAGCCCTGAGCACTGCAAGGAAGCTGCTCACACTTTCTGGTGGAGCATGATGCAGCGTGCTCAGAGACAGCATGTGAAGAGCCACTGCAATGGTTCATAAGCTGCAACTGAACCCACAGCATCTGTGGGCTTTGCTGACAAGTTTTTCCTGCAGAAGTGTTACATGGCCATCATTTCCCTCATCCATATTTTAAAAATTGATTATTGCTGTTCCACATTAAGTTGCCTCCAGGCATTTTTTCCCCCTTGACAGATTTTCCAGCAGGTTTACAGCTTCTTAGAAGCTTCATTCAGGACATGTTTCTCCATAATCATAGGAGTGCCATGTATCTGAAGATTTACTAAGCCAAGTCATGTGAGTGTTGCTTTGCCATAGCCACAAGAGCTCTTTATCTTGCCAGCAGCTTGTTTGGCAACATTTTGGGAAAACTAGTACAAACATGACTCCCCTGGCTATCCTCTCCCCACTCACTGACAACTAGGGCTGGTTACTGGCTGGTCATGCTCAGTCTTCTCCTCAAACCTCCTCAAATTCACATTGAGATGAAAGCCATCATGCCCACCTGATGTGAAATCTTGAGTTGGGTTAAATTTCCTCTGGTCTATTCATTTCATATCCTAGTCCACAACGTTGAACATCTTACAATAGAAAGATGCCTAATTAGAATTAGACACTTCCACTAGAACTGAAGCAATACAGTCACTAACTCTTCAATTTAGTATTTTTCTTTTAAGACAGAAATCAGCATTCTTCCTTGGACTTGGTCTTAATAGCAATGTTCTTGGACATGTTTTCTTGTTACAGGTTTTGTCCTTTATTAGCTATAACACCCTTTGGCCTTTTGCCATTTTCTCTGTGCACAGTCATGCTATTCTTTCAGCATGTCCTTTGTAAGTTGTCCTAGTATCCCTTCCTCTAAGGTAGGGGACTACAAATCAGACTTCTTACTACACTTGCCTTTCCTGGGCATTGAACTATTTTTAGTTTCTGTCTTCAATATTACTTTTTAAGACATGGTAAATTGACGTTGCATTCTCTTCCTTTTGCCTCTCTGAAGCCATAGCTCTCCATCCCTCAAGGTCTTGAAGGTTTACTAGGTGGTTTTCCCCCTCACGTTCTTCCAAGGATCATGAATTTGACTGCTGAGGTCCTGCAATATCTGGTTTTAAAATACAGGCATACACATAGGACTTCATGACAGCCAAATACTCTTTCTATTGCCATTCTGTAATCACCCAGTGCAACATTAACCCTTTTTTTTCCCCCCTGCTTCCAGCCGTAGGGAGAGCTTCTTGGACCAGAAAATTGGGGAACAGTGTTCAAAACAATGGGAAAAAGTCACAAAAAATTACCAGATGGAAAGGACTCTTGTCTAGTCAACATCATATAGAAACACAGGCTGTCAGGCATGTTTTAATACCAAAATCCCTTGTACACATTAGTGTGCTTCAGGTGAGGATGGAAGTCCTCAGCCTAGATGAGCCTCTGAAAACCCCCATACATTTCAGGAGTCCTTTGACAAGCCCCCAAAATAACAGCAACCTTCCCCACCCAAAACACCACAATTCTCTCAAACATTACCATGTAACTGCATCACCATCCCAGCCCCAACAAGTTTGCCTGTTCCAGGCTTTGCCACCAATATTCTTGAAGATCTAAGGTAGAATCTCATACAAGTTGTCTTTCCCAGTGAGATGCCATGGTTTATCCCCGAAACCAGGACACAAGACTTCTGAAACCACAAGAGAAGACCTGCTGGCCATGCCATATTTGCATGATAATGCAATCTCTGCACTCAGCACTCCAAAACTTCTCCAGAACCAGCACCCAACAACTGACATCTGAATCGTCACCTCTGCCACACATGCATTCACCCTTGCCCCGCTAGCAAGCCATACTACTGTCAGCACTTTTTCCACTCATGAACTGAATCTCTCCCCTTTCTCTGCAATGCAGCATGTGTAACACCCGACAGGCCACGTTGCTGGGGATTAATTTAACCAAGATGGGAATTAAGAATACATTCCCACAGCAGCTGAGAAAGGCCAGCCAAGTTGCTCCACAATACACTGTGACTGAATGTATGAAACAACCAAGAATCAGCAAGTACAGCATGAATTATAACAAAAGCAGGGCTCCATCAGCAGAGGGGTGGCAGCAGGGACAGGGAGGGGATTGTCCCTCTCTGCTCTGCCCTTGTGAGGCCCCAGCTGGAGTCCTGGGTCCAGAGCGGGGGCCCCCAATACGAGAAAGATGTGGAACTGCTGGAGAGGGTTCAGAGGAGCCACGAGGATGATCAGAGGGCTGCAGCAGCTGCCCTACAAAGAGAGGCTGAGGGAGCTGGGCTGGTTCAGCCTGGAGAAGAGAAGGCTGTGGGGGGACCTCATTGCAGCCTGCCAGTATCTGAAGGGAGCAGAGAAACAGGAGGGGATTCAACTTTTTAAAAGGGCAGACAATGGCAGGACAAGGGGGATGGATTAAAACTAAAGGAAGGAAGGTTTAGATGAGATATTAGGGGGAAGTTTTTTACAGGAGGAGTGGTGAGGGGCTGAAACAGGCTGCCCAGAGAAGTGGTGGGTGCCCTGCCCCTGGGGGTGTTCAAGGCCAGGTTGGATGGGGCCCTGGGCAACCTTGAGTAGCTCCAGGCCTGAGGTTGGTGGCCCTGCCTGTGGCAGGGGGTTGGAGCTCTGTGATCCTTGGGGTCCCTTCCAACCCATGCCATTCTATGATTCTATGATTCTAATTTCATACCAGTTCCAGCCCAGGATGGGCTATATCCACTCAGTGAAAGCAAACATTTTCTTCTATGGTGGATACAAATCCTAAGCAGGGACACCTAAATCCACAACTGGTGAATGCAGCTGGTGCAAATAACCTCAAGATAGCAGGTCAACCTCTGGTATCCTTTTGTCCCCATCTGGCATGCAGCTGGAAATAGCTTACAGCTCAAGCTCTCGGGCCTCCCTAGTTCAAGGTCAGCTTTACAAAAATGTCATTTGCACCTTATATTTGAAACAGCTTCGTTCTAAGAACAGCAAAGCAAGGCAGACTATTAGTACTAACAGACCTGCATGGATCTAAAATAATCAGTAGGACTAGTCCTCTGAACATGGACATACTGAGTGGCTCCATGCCATGCTGTTTTAAAAGAACAGCTACACTCTGAGTTTGTTGGGTTTGTTTGTTCTTTTGTTCCTGTTTGGCGGTTGGGTTTTTTTAAAGTTTTCAAAAAAGGAGACAAAGAAGGTAAGAATTCACTGTACTTCAGCCTACCTGGCAGCCAACTATCATAGACCCAACAGCAGTATTCCACCATAGATGCTTGCACCATCCCAAGGGCAGGCTCCCTGTGCAGGCAGCTGAGAGCAGCTTCTCCTCAGAGAGATTCAGAGCACACAAGTAGAAGACTTGTTACTGACAAATGCAGGTGCTGGTGCTGTGCACCAGTTTCCAGAAGCAGTCAGCTCTGTGTAGAGCTGCTCTTCTACTGTTCAGGACAATCCAGGCTTCTGCAGCCTCTACAAGTTCAATCCATGCAAAGAAAAGTGTTCTTTTTATCAAACATAATACAACTTTTGTATCTGATGCAATTCTAGAGAGCATTCACAAACATTAAGTAAGTTACCCTGCTGCCTGAACTGAAGGCTCCAGGACACTGCCTATTGCTTCCTGTTTAGATGCTAGAGCTTTTGTATCATTGCTGCTTCCCAGTTGCCCATTCTTTAGGTACAGCCTGCATGCTTTCTTTTTAGACGTGCAGTTTTGCTTGGATTTTATAAGGCAGATTTATTCATTGAAGGGGCACAGGTTACCAAGCAAGACTAATTCGTGACGTGCTTCTGTTTCCTTCAGCTTTTGTCTTTGCAGGAGGGCTGGGTGAGCTGCCTGGAGCTTCCAGGCAGAGCTAACCCAAATGCCTAGGGAAATGTCAGCATAACCCAAGGGACACTTCAGACCATCCACTGCTAAAGAACACCCAGTTTGAGAAGAAAATGCAACACTCTGCCAAGAAGCCCCAGGCTGCCATGCTGGACTATACAACTGTATTTAAGCACTCCCTCACCATGTCCATTCAAGTTGCCACTTGCTGTCCTGCCAGTCCCCAGTGGGAACACATTCCCTGAATATTCAGTCCCTGGAGACAATGGGTGAAGCACGCTGGTTCTCTCAACTTCATTTCCCCCTCCATTGTCACACACCCCAAAATACCCATCATCTTTTGTAGTCTTGATGCAAAGTTACGACCCAAGAGTAGGTTTTCTGTTCCAGCACTCAAGCCAAAAAGCCATCCCTGTCAGGGTGCCAAGGTGGTTTATCTCAGCTGAGATGCTTCATATGGCTAAGGGTCTTGCTCCAAGAGCTGATTTTCCAGAGTGGGTGGGTGGCTCCATTCCCATGAGGACATTAGTCAAGCAAAGCTGCGTGGTGAAGGACTAGGTCTAGCCAATGAGGAAGAAATCATTTGGACAGCACATAGAACTGAGCTCTGAACCTGTTTTGTATTTGGCTTTAGTAAAAGTGTGGGTACATCTAGACCCTGTCACACCTTTCTCTTTTGGCAGAAGTCTTGCCTTTTCTGAGCAGAGATTGGGGAAATATCCAGGCCACATTCCTAGTTGCACGTAGTTCAGAGCTGTCCAGCTCTGTGACACAACAAGAGCTCAAGGGGCTGTAGCTCATCAATCTGAGATGGTACCAAAAGCTTTATGGCATTATGACCCTGGAAACAGACATATGTAAAAAGAGAACTCACTGTCCAACTGAGTATTATGGCTAGAGCAGGCAGAGGCACAGAGGAGGGCTGTGTCTGAAGACCAGCCAGTTCTGACTTCATCCTTGCCTGTTTGTGGAGTCTTGAACCCTTGGAGAACACATTACAAGGGCAATGCTCTTCTGCTGCTTGGAAAAACAGAGTGAATGCACAAGGCTTTAATTATATGAGGCATTTGGTGTGCTTTTAAAGGTTACCATGCTTTTATGCTACAGCAAGAGGCAATTAGATACATGCACAAAGTGAGGGTCAGAATGAAATCCTAGCCCTACCAAGTCTTGCTTGGTAACCTGTGCCCCTTCAATGAATAAATCTGCCTTATAAAATCCAAGCAAAACTGCACGTCTAAAAAGAAAGCATGCAGGCTGTACCTAAAGAATGGGCAACTGGGAAGCAGCAATGATACAAAAGTAGGAAAGACTTGACATCATCTTCAGAGGATGCTTTCTGTACAATTTATCCCATTTTTTCTGTTTGTTTGCCTAATACAGACACAGCCTCAGTTAAGAAACACTCTGGAAGCCTGCTCACCTTGCCAGTGTATCCATTACTGCACAGGCAGTTCAATACTTGGTCATAAATACTGACATTTTGCTCCAGTTATAAAAATATTTCAAGTGAGAAACAAGAAAAGTTACGTTAGTACTGAGGTAGGGCTGGTCCCCTCCCTCCCTGTAGGCACACTGACTGCCCATCCACTCATCCTGCAGCCAAGAGCACAGGTAGGAACACTCCAAAGCAACAATTAAAAAAAAATAGTTTGAACAACCTTAAAACATTGTTCTTATGCTGAAGTAAAACACAGAATTTTCAAACATCATTCAGGAGATCCAATAAATTCCATTAGGTAACAGTTTCTGATGAGTACTTTTTCTTCCATCAGTACTCTGATTCAGAAAAGCAAACTAGAAGGAACTAAGTAGGAATCAATCTCAAGTTCTCTTCTGCTAAATGCTTTTATATTGCTTCCACCATTCTTCCTCAGTATTAAGAGATTTGCAGCAGCTGGAAGTCAACATAGGAATTTTTCATTAGCTATTCTCTCTTTTCAATAACTTTAGACTCCAACTTGGGCACATAATCTTACCAAACCTTCCAGTCACACGGACCATAGAGAAGCATCCTTCAGGCAGAGCCCGCAATTGCCTTGTGCATCAGGCACTGGACAGCAAACTTCAGCAGATTGCCCATACCTTCCTCATTCCTGTATCAACTACAAGCATCCAAAGGCAACCATAGGTCATTCAAGCCTTCTTCCTTAACTGAAATTCTAAAGTTCTCCTATGTACCCCACAGTATAAGCAAAACAAAGTAGGACCAGATGAGCTTTGAAAAGAAAACAGCACTACTGTGTTGACATGCTCATAACCTCCAAAATGCAGAAGACTAAAATAACAACCTGGAAGTGTCTCATGTTTTCACAAGATTTCCTAGTAAAGAAGACAGACCCTTTCAGATGAATCCTCTGCTTTTTTTTCACTGAAAGGCCAAAGATGAGAACTGACAATTATGGGATTTGCATTGCACACAAAGGAATTGTACAGTCAAGGTTATTTAAACTAACACTTGCAATGAGTTAAGTGGAGACAGATTGTCATTGGCTTTCTCCCAGAAAACTCTATTGCTTTTAAGATTTGCCAAACTGAGGAAAATAATAAACATTTAAAAAGAGACTTTGTATTGTCCTCCCTTACATTGCAATAGGAATGCAAAGCTTCATGAGGACATCAGTTCTAATCTGGTTTTGAGTTCCTGGCATGCAGGATAGAAAATATTAGTAACTTCCAAATGTTGCATGCTCTTCGAGGGGCATCACAGACATCAGAGAGGCTTTGAGGCTGCTAAGTCACGTTCGTAGTATCAGAAAGCTACAACTGCTTCTTCTGCAACTCTCCCACACGATACTAGTCTATGCTATGAATATTGCTTTCCTGGGCACTGAAAATGAATCTGAGGCATCTGCTGCTTCTGTCACTAGCAGACAGGCAATGTGTTGAATCCCATCTTAATTTAATTAAATATTACGTTGATTTCCTCTAAATTCGGTTTGAGTTGTAGAACACAAAAATTTAAATTATATTCTAGCTGAAAAAGCTGAGCAGAAGAATGTGTGCACTCCTAATTACATGGCAAACAACTACTACATATCAGAGCAAGAGAATGTTTTCAGACTATAAATGTAACTGGGTAAAATAGAGCTTAATCAATCATTTCACTGTCAAAAGAGTTATTTTATGATCAGATGTCAAATTTTTAATATTGAGACTGAATTTTATTCTAACTCTCTTTAATTTTCACAATTCTTTACCTTCATTTTTAAGTCAGACTAATTGACCATTATCTGCCTGGAGACCTTATTGCCTCTATTTATGCTGCTTTCTGGCTGGACTGCAATTCTTCTATTACTATTTCTTCTATTACCATTTAGCTTTGAGTTCTTCTGATTTTTGGGTTTTTGTTGTTTGGGAGAGGGTGGGGGTGGGGTGGCTTTTAAACTTTTTCCATAATTTAATCCCTTTATCATACCAGCCTTTGCTTATCAACAACACCAGAAACTCAAAGTACCCATTCAGTTCTCCAGCCATATCCAATATCCATTCCATCTTTCTTTAATATCATTCCTTTCTTTCCTTCACCTCTTTCAGGTGATATAAGCAAATATATCATTCATTATTTGGAAAAATAGTCTTCATAAGTTTTACTTTAGGCAAACACTGCCAGTGTGCACTGCATACAGGCACATAAAGCTGGAGACACAACGACCATTCATCCAATGCCTCCTCTTCTTCCTCCCCATGGAGGTGAGGGTGGGGTATCCATCTATGTTGGGCAGTCAGCTTGAAAGCACTTTGGGAGCCAGTTTGGACTAACTCAGACAACTTGTCAGTAACTCAAGTGTTACCACCTGGAAGCTCAGCTCTGGAAACAGGTACTCATCCAGCAAAGGATTAGTGACAGGGAGCTCAAAGACCACAGTACCTTCCATTGTTGCAGGTACTTTTGTTGTGACAGTGACCAAATTCTATTTCTGAACTCTCCTATCAGATTTGAGGAGACATTTAGGTTGAATCCTTGCTCCACTTACTGTAGCAGCATGGACTGAAGATAAACCAAGCATGTTTTAGGGAGAAAGTGCTTCAAAACAACTGAAATGCAAAACATCTGAGCTATCTTCTGCTATGGCTGCCATCCTGCAACGTAGTTCCCTGTCAAACAACTCTCTTACAAGGCTAGAGTGAGTGACCATTCAGGAAGCACCTATGTTATCCTGGATTTTCTGTTTCCTATCCCAATACAGCTGCTATAGGCTCATGCTCCATTCAACACAAGCCAGAAGACAGCTTGTAACACCATGGGAGCCCTCAGTGATTAACTGTAACTCAAAAACAAGGATTTTGCTACAGGACATAACAAGGAGCAACAAGAAAGGGGTTTCTCCAGAAGAGACAGAAGCCAAGGGTGGCCCCAGTGCCTGCCATGCCCTCACCAGCAAGGCACGGTCCTGCATGGCTTAATGGGGTAGCCAGGGCTGGGAACTGCTAACAGGATCCCTCAACAGTTCAGGACAAGGAGAGCAAAATACCAGGCCTAGGGTCACCCAGGGACACCAGCAAGGAGCAAAAGGAAACAAGACTACAACACCTCCATAAAGCTCATCCAGGAAATATGACCTACCTCCTAGGGAATCCATCCAGGAGACCAGCTGCCTACAACATAGATACAAGGTCAATCCAGGAGGCCAGTACACCTCAAGGAAGGAGTGAACTATCAGGCTTGAGCTTAAAAAGGGCACCAGCATCCTCAGGCAGGGCCTGTGAGTGGGAGCCCCAGGTGAGCCTGGTTAGGACCATTAAGCCCTTTGAGGACTCAGGGCCCTAACATTACCCAGCTGTGCTCAAGGTGTGGTGGACCAGAAGGTAGTTTTAGGTGGGCTTTTGTGTAAAATGGGATCCATTTTGCTAGAAAGCAATGATGAAGGAGGGAGGAAAGGCTAGATAACTACATCCTTATGGTTTTAAGCAAGCTAGTGCTTCTCTTTCTGTCTATCAGTTAATCAAGCCAGCTATTTCCACTGCTCCTAGAAAACCTCCCAAGATGGTATTTAACAATTCCATTTCCACATGCTTTATCAATGACATGCTCCCTGGGTTGTTTTTGTAATTAAGCCACCTGGAGGTCCCATAGCTGGTGAAACTGGATGTTACTTATGGCATAACACAACCTCACAAAAAATGAGAGAAAATAGAAATTGTTTTGTACAATATTGTGAACTTGCAAATGAAGTTTTCTGATTAACAGAAGTGTAACATAAGAAATGTTTGAGAAAGAAAAAGGTAATTCCTTTAGAAAAAGTGACTCCTAAAGAAAGCTGCTTTCCAGAAATACAGAATTTATGTCAGCCACTGGACAAAATTGCTTATTAATGAAAATCAGAGGAAGTTCATATCTTGGTTGTACAAGACAAGTCCAGGGAGGCAATCCCAGCAGAAGGACTACTGATTGCAGAATGTGCTGAGTGCGAGTGCAGAAGCTCCAGATACCTTCCTGAAGGAAACAAAGATGAAAGTGCTATATCTATCCATCAGACATCTGGCAAGGGAAAACACCCACTTGAACAAACACAAACAAAATCTCTATGATAAGGTAACCAAGGAATGGATGAGGAATAAAATATTAATAAAATGATAATTAAATTGAAAGGCTAGAACAGCAACAGGTATCTGAATCTATATGAAATTAACTCTTTGGCTTTGCAAAATTGTAGAGGAAATTTTTATGTGGGCTAGGCTCAAAAGGTGAATTATTTTTTAAAATGCTTGAAACAGACTTGGTATGGATCTGAAATAAGCTTCTGGCAAGTACTTCTGAGGGTATCATGAATATATTGCCAGCTTATATATTTTACAGATTTCCAGGTCTGTAACATTTCAGCAGATGCTAACAGCTATGGCCTCACAGAGGATATTATGCTCACAGGGAGAAGTCTGGAACTTATGATGTATTTTTGTCAATGGTGTTTGTGTTCTGTCACTCTGGTCTCATACAGAAATGTTTGAACTTCTTCCATTTTATAAAAAAACATTTTAATATTGATTGAGCAGAGAGCAGAAATCATGATTCCTGTTATTTTTCACATTGGCTTCCAAAGGGAAGAAACTTCTCACCAGGCTGTAGAGTCTTAGCACAGCGCAAGAACGTACAGGAAATGGATCTTCCTCTAGAGAGAGAAAATCCTGAGAGCAACAGCCATTGCTCATCTTCCATGAGCAAGAGACCTCTCATCAGTCAAGATGATCACAGGGATTTCCTGTTCAGATGTCTTCTTTATGCAGACTCACTTCCTATATGCTTCCTCCAACTGTTATGTTTTGTTTGTACTCTAAAGCATTTTATCAAATATAATATATGGCTACCCCAACCTACTCAGTGGTAGGTGAGACATGCTGGATACCCCAGGAGAGAGCACTCTTTTGTAGGAGCAGAGCCAACAGTGAATGCTCAACAGTATGCTCAACGGTGACTGTCAAAATGATTGCAAGAGTTGCAAGGCCCAGCTTACACCATGGGCCTTGTGATGATTTGTGATGTATGGGACTGACAGAAGGAAAGCATGGCAAGCATGACCTGTCAGATTGGCAGGTGAGTGGGAAGCAAAGGCTCCTGGCAGGCCTTTCATACCCAAGTCTCCACCTTTAACTTGCAATTGGAGGGCAAACATCTTGTTTTGGAGGACCAAGGGTGCTCCAGACCCTTCTCCACTCCGTTGCCCTTCTCTGGACCCGCTCCAGCACCTCAATGTCCCTCCTGGAGTGAGGGGCCCAAACCTGAACCCAGCACTTGAGCTGCAGCCTCACCAGTGCCCAGGACAGGGGACAGTCACTGCCCTTGTCCTGCTGGCCACACCACTGCTGAGACAAGCCAGGATGCTGTTGGCCTTCTTGGCCACCTGAGCACACTGCTGGCTCATATTCAGCCGGCTGTCAACCACAGCTCCCAAATGAAATATTATAAATGTACCGTATCAAAATACTGCACACATGTATTTGCAAGTCATGCTGCAGCATGCTGGCCAACACCCCCAGCCTCATCCTATTGGTGTCCACTGAAGCCAAGGAGGGCAGTTTGCTGCAGTGCCCGAGGAGCAGTGCCATGGGTTGCATGTCCGTATTAATCCAGCCCTCAAGGCTTTGTGCTGCCTCCAGAAAAGTCAGCAATGGCTCCATTCCCACCCCAAAGACTTCTGGCATTCACATTATTACATTAATTGATAGGCAGGTAGTTAGGAGTATTTCAGGTAAGTAGTTTCTGTTTGGGAAGAAGATAGCTTTTCAAATAAAATAACCTGTAAGTCCATGTAAACATTGCCCAGCAACAAATAAAACATCCATGTGTTATTAACATTATTCCCATCCTAAATCCAAAACACAGCACTATACCAGCTACTAGGAAGAGAATTAACTCTATCCCAGCTGAAACCAGGACAGTCTGTATCTTCATTTTCAAGGGACTGGAAATGAATCAAGATGGTCTATGAATTTCACCACAAATCAGAACCAGAAAAGAGATCCTAAACTACACTGCAATCAATGGCTACATCTGGAGAAGGAAAAATTTTAAGATGATTATACACTGGTGTGTTTCCTTTTCAGATGAGTCCCATTTTGAAGGTAGCAATAAAAGCTTTCTAGACAGGAGATGGGAAAACTCATGGAGTTTTGGCAGAGGCAGTATGTTTTTGTCCTGTAACTGTATTTTCTATAAATGCCACAGATGTCTGATGCAAAACCTACCTATTCCAGTTCTACTTCTTGCATTGCAATGGTGTGCAGTTCTGTGCTGCGGTTATTTAGCTATCAAAGGGTCCAATTCCAGAAGATATTTTTTAAAAATTCAAACTCAGCAAATACCATCTTAAGGAAGGTTGTGATTATAGATCTCTTTATCCTTAAAAGTTTGGAAATACACAAATTATATATATATATATATATATATAAATTTGAATTTAAATGTATATTTATAGCAAGCTTAATGCATAAAGTTCTTAATGAACAGTGGCAAGATACACACTAGCTATCTATTTACAGAGAGTTGTGAGCTACTAAAATGGCAAACGATGTTAAACCTACTCTACCACTTCATTCTGGTTTAAAATTTTTGCTGAAAATCTTTTAAACAAGAATTAAAGTGTAATTTATCCTGATTTTCTATTTCAGGGCAAGGCTAGAGTTGTTTTAAAGTCTCTCAATAAGAATAGGTACTTTTTTCCTGGCTCCCATATACTTAACAGATTAATTTTTCCTTATTCTTGCTTTCAATTTCCAAAATGCAAAAGAAGTTTTATGTGATTAGCTTAGGATTTCAAAAGTTATATTTTCCTTCAATATAAGTGCATAAACTTGTGCTTGACTTCACACAGTCCAGATGGGATAATTGGCTTCACCAATATGTTATACAGTCTTTAGACAAATAGTCTATTAGTAATAATTATGGTAATGTAATTTATATTATAATTTTTAAATTGTGTCATTAATAGTTTCATTACTTCATTGTTTAAACAAGTAAAATCATATTCAGGATCTAGGCTTGTGTGCCTTACAACCAAAATCAAATGCCTTTCTAGTCTTATTGTAGGCAGAAGCCCATCCTGACTCCCCCCTGCCCACCCACTTTCTCCCATCCTTGTCCCTGTCCCTCATCCCATCAGTGTGGGCAAACATTTGGCTTGAGGGTTGGGTTTTTGCTGTGGTTTTAGGGAAGTGGGCTGTGCCAGTGAAACTCCAAGCTCAATGAGGAAACACTATTCAAATCAATACTAGACACTATTTTAGTACTATTTTACCCAAGTATCCATTATGGTATTAACTCAAAACAGGAGAAAGATGGGGGTTTTTTTTGTTTTGGGTTTGGTTTTTTTTTGAACTGCAAATTAAGTTTGAAAACTATGCCTACTGTGAAAATGAAAGACAAAAAAAATAAATGTATTAAGGGAAATAGTTGTGAGACCTAAGAATCTGCAAACCCAGTGGAAATTCATAAATGTGCTTCCATTTTAATATGACAAGAAAACTTTCTATTCTAAAACCTTCTGGGGTAGAACTAGGGGGGAACATTGTGGTGAGATTTTTCACAAACTATTCAAATTCACTGAAATCTATGTTCCATTGAGACAAAATTCACTGTCAGACTTGGCAAAAATAAAGAAGATGGCAATGTCAAAATATCATGCTGTTACAAGAAAGTGTTGCCTTTCAACGCTTCCTTAATGAAATGCATTCACTCTCTCACACTGTGTGTACCTTAAATAAAAGTCCTGAAATGTTTAGGCAGTAGAAATGAATGCCTAGATGTATTCTTTTAGCTAAAATTCCTTTTGCAATTTGCCCTATCACATGTTGATTTTTTCCCCCTTTTTGCCAGAGACATGTGAAATCTATATTTCACAGGATTCTAGAAAAATTTTCAAACACACTCAAAGATTTTACTTTTCTGTTTTGATGTTAAACAGGAATTACAACTTTATCTTGAATCTACTGCAATATAATTTTCCCATCATTTTAAATAAGGGTTTGTCACAAGCCTGGTTTCAAAGCCTTGCTCCTGATGGTAACTGAAGTTACAGGGTCTGCCTGTGTCTCTTTTCAGCAAGGACATGGGGCCTAACACAAACCAAGTTTTGTCCATGAATAAAATACCCAAGACTAATGATTTATTCAGTAAAATGGAGAAGATGTTCCTGTGACCAGTGGTATGACAGGAATGTTATGCATAACAAAGACCAGGTAGCCAAGAGATACAGTTAAATATACCTGCGCTGGCACCCAACTTTGCTCTCAGCCTACTTTGAAGTGCATATTGAGCACACTGATGTCTGTGGTGTTTGAAGAGCCCCCAGATGGTTACATTAGCAGATCTGCTAATCATCTTCATTAAAAGATGACTAGAGGGCTGCAGCAGCTGCCCTACAAAGAGAGGCTGAGGGAGCTGGGCTTGTTCACCCTGGAGAAGAGAAGGCTGTGGGGGGACCTCATTGCAGCCTGCCAGTCCCTGAAGAGAGCAGAGAAACAGGAGGGGAATCAGCTTTTTAAAAGGACAGACAATGGCAGGACAAGGGGGATGGATTAAAGCTAAAGGCAGGAAGGTTTAGATTAGATATTAGGGGGAAGTTTTTTACAGAGAGTGGTGAGGGGCTGGAACAAGCTGCCCAGAGAGGGGGTGGGTGCCCCGTCCCTGGAAGTGTTCAAGGCCAGGTTGGATGGGGCCCTGGGCAACCTTGTGTAGCTCCAGGCCTGAGGTTGGTGGCCCTGCCTGTGGCAGGGGGGTTGGAGCTCTATGACCCTTGGGGTCCCTTCCAACCCATGCCATTCTATGATTCTATGATCTGTTTAATTTTCTTGCACATGACCTTTAGATGTTGCCTGTAATATTCATGCACATCGTTGCCTGTCGCCCTGCTTCTCCCCAGATTAGTCCAGCAGAGAAATTCAAAAAGCTCCATCCACACCGTGAGCACCTTACGTGCTTTTCTTTTCTACAAGAAGTCCTCTCAGTAGTAAATGCTGAGACATTATCTGCACTGACAACTCCTGGCCCTTAGCTTAGCTCTAGTGCAGATTGACATTTTTTACCTTAATTGGTAAAATTTTACCAAAATTTTACCTAACTTCTTCCAGAATGACAGTTATGAAACTAAGGATCAACCATGGTAACTTCAATTCTCTCCATCCAAGCCAGGGAAAAGATCTAATTGTCTAGTTCATGCTAAGCAGACCTGTTTGTGAGTCCCTTTTCTGTTCTAACTGAATTCTGTGGTCTAGGCAGAGATTCAGAAGCACGAACAGATTTTAGCTGATGGCTCAGATCCATAGCTAGGTCTGTGCTAGTGCTGCTTGCTTTAACCATCCCAGGTATGGAAATGTGCCAAACAACAAAGTGCAAGGTAGTTGCAGTTTACCATTAGAGCTTCCTTTTCCTGGAAATGTATATGTATTGCACCAGGAGAAGGGCATATGGAGATGCAACACATACTCTCAATACACAGAAAGTTTTGCTAGTATGTCTGTAACCTTGATATTTTTTTCCTACATACCTCTAGTATGTAACAAGCCAGTCACTTCAAAGAAGAGATTGGTCTACATGGGCCATGAGCTGCGAAGAAGCTGGTCTCCCTTCTAGTTGCAGTGAAGAATACTGTCTATTTTGGATATAGTCTGACTGTTAAGGGTGGAAGACAAATGCAGTGAGAGGCATCCTTACTCAACACAAATCACCCCTAATTTTTTGTTAGTGAGACAAACCAAAAAAAAAAAAAGTCAATGTAACATGACAAACAGTTTCACAGCTTGTGACAAATCACTTCTGAGCATTTTTTAAAACAAACCTTTCAATGAAAAAAAGCCACAGTCCCATTTCCTAAGGATGGGACTTCAGATTTCTCTCTTCCCATTAACCATAAGAACTGATGTCACCTCTCTCTCATGCACAGATGGAGACATCATGCAGAAGCACCATTTTTAGAAATCATAAACAGTTGCTTGTTAACTCTAATAAGCAGCAAAAGAGTAGAGAAGATGCAGCTCTGGATTTTGCCCCAAGCTGTGCATAGCAGCTGGTCAGACTGTCAGTTCTGGAGAGCCAGTATATTGCAGCAAGCTGTATATGTGACTTAGCTCAGCATTCCTGCAGAGAAAAATGAAGGGGATATGATTATGGAGCAAAAAACCCCATCACAGTAATGTTCTAAATAACTGAATTATGATAGCCTTAAATAGATAAACAGTTAAAAGCCAACATAGGTTTGCAGAGAGACATCATTCCCCAGAAATCTAAAAATGTTGAGGCATTAACAGGCAGAGATAAAGATCAGCTGTTGATATACCAAGTTTTTTAATGTATGTTTCAAGAGTGCCATTATAAAGGCACTTAAACAAACTAAAGTGCTACAGGACAAGAATTAAGTACACAACTGATGCTAGTTTTGTACTGTCAGATGCTTAAGGGGTGGGAAAGAATGGTTGCTTTTCAGAAAGGAAAAGGAGAAGTCCGAAGGGGCTTACAGGATGCTCCTAGATAGCAAGTGATGTCTAGTCTGTCTCTAGGTTACTTAAGACAACATTTGTTGACACAGTTATTCCGAATAGCCATGCAGAAAGCATCAGGAGGTCTTGCAACAAAGCTTGATCAATAAAATTTCAACAATGAGAAGAAACAGACATGGAAGATGAAGCCTGAATCCTTGATGATTCCATGAGCATTTTCCAGAGTAGTTATCGCAATGAGTTTCCAAATAAATTCTTAGCATCGAAAAAACAGCCAACAAGAGAAAGTTACTGTGGAATTTCCATCGGATTCAAGAATTCAACTCCATTTTCAGACAACTGATTTAGTAAAAGATACTAAAAATATGTAAATGAGTTGTTGATCCCTTGGCACAGGTCATTATTGAGTTCCAGTGTAGAAAATAATTTATTTTTTAAACTTGATGGGAATCCAGTTTGACCTATTATGGCAGTTATTAAAAAAAGGCTTTCATCTAATATCCAGAATGTCTTGTAGGGAAATCGTGTCTTTCTAGTCTGGAAGAATAACAAATTGTGATGACAAAAACATTAGTCACATATTCCCCATACAAGTGCTTATTTTACCTAGAAATACCAGTCTGTGCCATGACAGTGGGGTGTTAATAATTGAAATAAGTGTTTATGTGCATCCACAAAGGTGGACCTTCTTGTTCCCATGAGCTGCAGTAGATCAAGTTGTAGAATGCACAAGGAATTGTGCTCTCATCATCTTCTGGTATGACCAGTGGAGATAGCACCAAGCATGAGCAGTAGTCAGCCATGAAAAGTTCAGCTCCTGGTCTGTGCTTCATGCCCTTTAAAAATGAATGTTCTTACTGACCACTGGGCAGAGTCTTTTTTAGTTTTATCTGTGCCTTGTTTATCTCTGAAGTTCCAGAAGTCAGTTCTTCATTTTTCTGTAGTCCCATCAAAATCTTTTTCAGTGCTTCTTTCTCTGTAAGTATCTGGCATGCCATGCTATAGCCTTCCCCATGTTGCATCTCGGGTAAACTCATATTTTGTGTGCCAGGGCATTGGCCAACATAGCTGTTGGTAATAAATGTAAATAAAACTGTAATATGGAACAGTGCAAACGTTCAGGCTATTTGCAATTGAGATTATTCTGTTTGGATGCATGAACATACAGTGCTTTTCCCCTGACAATCTCAAGTGCCCTAAAGTATTGATTCTGCACCCAAGGTACAGAGCAGAAGGTGCTGGCAAAATGTCGTATACTATAGTTTTTGATAGACAAAATCTGTTTGATGTAATAAACACTACCAACCTCTGTCCTCAGGCAGCAGATGCTAATGATTGTCTGTAAGTCAAGACAAAAAGAGATATGCAGTATTGATGCAGCTTCAAAATCTTAAACTCAATGGCTGTTCACAGACAGCTGCTCAACTCCTACATGTCCTCACAAAGATGACTAAAGGTCAACCTCTTCTACAAAGTCTTGGCACCAGCAGCAACACTCTCTCTCTTCAGTATATTTCACTTAAAATTGTTATGACTACAAAGTCTTACCAAAAGCAGACATTTCTATTATATGTCCATCACGTTTTCATTCTGAGAACAAAAGGGGGTTTTATAGCCAACTATTTCCACAATGCTCTTGCTGTGCTGAAGTGTCTGTTGATGTAGTGTTTGGTACGAAGTGCTGCATCCAGCATTTATTTTGACAGTAAACAGATTTCTGCTAGCATGGTGTTACCCACTGGAGTACAACAGAGTTCTGCAGATTCCTGGCATGTAGTGGAGGTCACATCTTAATACAGACTTTCAAGCACAAGTCCTTAGTTTGCTTCACTAAACAGAACTTTTATCTGAAGTCAGTAAATTTATAAATACGTAAAGCAATACAATTTTATAGTCCCAAGCCATGTAGAAGCTGTTGAGCCAATACTGGCCTAATGCAGTGGAAATGCTAACAGCACAGGACTGAACCCACAACTTGTTTGAGTACATAGACAGAAGGAGTTTAAAGGGTAACACCTGCAGTCTCAGGTACTTAACACTTGGGTTCAGTAGTACCATGCTTGCTTGACCTGGTGAAGCAAAGTAATCTAGTATTTAGGATCTACACTTCAGTACTGCTACCAGCACCATTAGTTTGTTTCAAGACTCAATGCTATTGTCAACAAAACTTTTGTGGTTTTCCTCTTACTAGGTCCTTTACAGATGTACACACCTGCCCAGGCCAGTTGTCACCCATCAGCTTCTTCTCAAAGGGGCAATACAACCTGAGAGAGCCACAATTAAATATCCAAGTTACCCCTGTTCACTCTCAGGAGCTCACACCTTTCTGTTCTCGAGAATCCTGCCGACTACGCCATTAAAATGTCACGCGCCGCACCCAGACAGACTGCTTTGGCAGAGGTTAAACCCCCTTGCGTTCCAACCGATCTCAGATTGCTCTGGGTGGCTGGGGGCGGCTGAGCTTAACCCCTGAGTGATGCCCAATTAGGTGCTTTATTGTGACCAGTTCTTCACAATTCTCGGGAACAGAATTAAGACTCAAAACGGAGTCAAGGTTTAGGTCACTTTATTTAACCTGCAACAGGTGTGCAGAAGGGTGCAGGGGTAGGGAGGGGTGTGGAAGAGAGAGAGAGAGAAGAGTGAGAGAGAGAGGGAGAGAGAGAGATTGCAATATCTACCACCACGGAGCCGAGGCGTCCCATCAGTCCGAATCGACTTCACGTCAGGTGGGGGGTTCCATTGGTTCAGCGCTGGGTGCACGGGGCATTGCTTCACTGCGGACGTGCACACTAACATGGCAGTTTTTCTTCGTTATATACAGTTCAATGATAGTTATTAATTAGGTTACCTCATACACCTGTACATATTCATAACCTGTCCCGCTTCGTATTAAAATGAGTTCCAAGAAGTGATTTCCATAAACTCCTCCCAAATGCGTCTGCGCACTGGGTCATGGTGGTGGTCGTCGGGGGTCGTGGGGATGAAGTCAGATGGCTCCTCTTCGTCACCGCAAGTAACCTTCTGTTTTGCGCAGACTCCGTTGCCCCTTGACTCTGATCCAAACTACAAGTTTGGTCTCAGCAGATTTTGTATACTTTCAGAGACAAGGGGGAGCTTGAACTAGCTACAATTAAACACTTTGCCTGAATTTAGGACCAATGAGGCAAGCAAGGAATCCATGAGCAGATAAGAGTTCGTGAGACCGATGGGGTGGGGGCTGGAAGTCGTCAAAGAAGTCATTTTACTTGCACAGAGCACAGAGTCCTTGAGTGCATAATTCACTCAAAATGGTGTTAGACTCAAACTTATGTCCCAATTGATGTTTCTTCTTTATCAGTGAGGCAGAGTCGTTCAAGCGAAGCATTGTTTATGTGAGGTCACTTCTATGGCACTTCAAACCATCCTGTTAACAAGTCTTCCTTAACCCTTTACAAGCATCTTACTTGCAAGTCCCCTTTATCACAAATAGCAGTGATCAATATTTTGGCAATGTTGAGACATAAACCCACTGGTACAGGCATACGGTACGTGACAGATATGAGCTGTTTTCTGCTATAGCAGACTCAAAGCTGCCAAAGTTGCAGTGCTTTGCATGGGGATGAATGCTCCCAACCACTCCAAACTCACTCCTTAACAATCCAAACTCAAGGATGTGGTATGATGGCTTCGAGGCCAGGAAGAACATTTTCTTTGTGCATTTGTCCCTCCTTCCTACCTCTTCCCAAAAATAAGATTAAATAGATTAGGGGAGAAGGCATTGTGTTCTTCACTGACATTTCGTGACCTGTCTATGGATCATCACTGTGGTCATTTCATAGAATCAGAGAATCTTTAAGGTTGGAAAAGATCTGTAAGATCATCAAGTCCAACCATCAATTAACTGAAGTCTTGAGCAAACGAGTAACTGCACGCATCAGCGGTCTGCATTAAATCCTATCCTTGCGTCTCCAGAACCGTTAGGACTAAACACACTGGGGTTTTTTTCCTTAGGAAATTATTTTAAAATCCATCCTCTTATTGATACCTTATACCCTTACATTTTTTGTACCACCTTGGTGATGCCTTAGGGCAACTGCCCTGGTGACAGGCGTGTCGAAATGGTGCTGAACTGGACAGCTGCTGCCTGTGGGCAGCGTGCCTGCCCTGCATCCTGCTCCAGGAGCAGCCTGGGCTCTGCAGGCACACAACTCTCCCCAGCTGGTGGTGGCACGTTTTTTGGAAGGTGATTTGTTGTCAACTCTGTCTAGTCAGCGGTGGGGAAGTGGCTCTCTGTGCAGCACAGTCCTTGTGCAGGGGTGTTGAGACCTCATTGTGCCTCAGATTGTTTCGAAGCTGCTTTCCAGGTCTACATAACTCCAGTCTTGATATTAAGGTATTCAGTAAATGTTATGACTGAAATATGGGAACAGTGTGGATTTAGATTCAGCAACTAAGATGAAGGAAAACTTGTATAAAAGGAACATTAAGTCGCAAGACCAAGCCTGAGCAGAAAAGGAAATGACAGAATGGGCTTGCCTACGTATCGCAGAACCCAAAGCACGTATCATATGTATGATTAAAGTAATGACTTACACAGACATAAGTTAACCAACTCTGTTTCCTGTTTTTTCAGTTTTTAGAGGAGCATATTTTCAGGTTCTCAGTAACCACAATGTGTCTAACCTTGAACATTTAGTCTTTCAAAAGTGTTGTTCTCTCTAAAGGAACAGTAAACAGCCCGTGAACTCTTAAATTCAGAAAGACCTGTCTCACATCCTTCAGAATGGATTTTGTTACAGCATTTACTTTCAAGCTTGTGGTTAACAAGAATCAAAAATACTCAAAAAGAGGAATCAGTGCATAAACAAAGCAGTTTCAGAACTGATATTTGAGAATCAAGTTAGACAAAGTGGATGAAATAAGTAACACTGTATCTAAGATCTCTTGACGTAAGTAACGGGTGATTGGAAACAGGGAAATGGGACACAGAAAGTAGTGAGTAAAGCTGTCTTGGTCTTAAAGCACCTTTCCCCCACCCCTCCCTTCTTAGCAAACTTAAAACTCATCCCGATTTTACTCCCTTCTTCCCCCCCAACATGGCGCGGGGAGG